>JAOEHQ010047468.1:0-10819 GCA_025447715.1 Asclepias incarnata | reverse complement strand
CTCGATGTTTTGCCTATTATTAACAAGCATATGCCTAAACTCCTCTTCTATCCTAGCCATAGACGTCTGAATAACAGAGTTAACATTATTCAAAAGGCCGTTGTCATCTTTACTCAAATTCGAACACTTTAAACTTTCAGCCAATCTACGAGCTTCATCCACCGTCTTTACATACTCCTTAGCTTCTTCAGGATCACAATCCCAAATCATAGCTTCATCATCACCTTCCCAAGTCATGATCTTTTCCCGAATCGAACTAATCCGTTCTTTAATACCATCAAACTCTCCCTCTTCCTCTTCTTCATTCTCATCTTCACTTAAACCGATCTTCACCATTGAACTCAACCTCGCCCCTAAATCCGCCAAGACTTTCCTTGTTTCATTACTTAATTTCTTGTTAGAATCCAATGCCGTCATAATAAGCTTAGCAGCATCAATCAAGCTCCCTTCTTCCACTACTTCCATCATATGATCACACTCTCCCATAAACTCTACAAAAACACACACTAATCAAGCTAAAAAAGGATTTCCATCAAACCCTTTTTATACAAGCCAAAAACCCATGATTTCACTACACAAAAACACAACCCCAAAAACACACAGACTCTAAGAGGACTTTTATCAAACACTTGGTGTGCAACTCAAAACTCATGAATTCAACTCAAGCCCACGAACAAAAATTGAGAAACAATTCAAGGGATTGACAAAACAAAATGAAACTCAAACAATTTGACTACACACACAAACAAGATCCCATAAAAATCACAACTTTTTTTTGTTTTTCTAACAAAAAATAAGATAATAAATTCCAAAAACAACAAAAATTAAAATAATCAGACAGAAAAAGAAACAACTAACCCTTATTATAACCTATCAATGTCCGCCCCCATGATTTCTGTTTTTGGGTTTTGTACGGAGATGGATTTTTGTAGCCGGCTGTCTTTGAATTTATTTAATTATTTATATATTTATTTTTATTTTAGCATTTACATTTAAATTTGGAAAAATATTTATTGGCAGTTTGACTTTTCAAAAGCTTAAGTCATTGTGGAAAATGGAAATGAACAGAGACAGTAGCTGTTTAGGGTGCAATATAATTAAATTAAGTATGGTAAAATTTGTATACGTGGCGCTTGGTTATTGGATAATAATGTAGATAAGTGTTGAGAAAATGTAGAATTGGACCAGAAAGTCGGTTGAGTTGAATTGAATTGAATTGAACGGACACATATGGGGTGTTTGGAGGGTCAAGTGGCATGTCCAAATGAGTTTTGGTTGTTTGGTGTCAAAAAATGTTTTGGACTGTTCGTAACTATCAACTTAGGGATGTTAATGTATGCATACATCCATATCTATATTTAAATCATTTAAATTCAAGTTTTTCATTTTTTAAAGTCATGACAATTAGTGTCTATACTGGAATTTAGGTTAGGGGCAAAGTGTGAAAATCGATCGGCTATAGGAGATTGGGAGAAATCCGATTGCTAAATCCTTTTCGTGAGCATGAAACACTAACAATTAAGTGCTAGGGCTGGCAATTAAGCATCACAATATGATTTAGTGGAAATCGTTCCGCCTCTCATATAAATGAAGTGGGCTCGATCCTCCACTAGCACATATTGTGATGACCACTGCCAACTTGTGATCTCATGGGTCCACATACGTAAAGGGGCTACCACAATATTCCCCGGGTTCGATCCTTGTGTTCGACACCATAATGTGCCTCATCCGGGTAAGTTGTTTCAAGTTTCAACGGCATACTGAGATTGCGGGTTCCGGGTATGATACCAATGCGATACATGCGATTAAGGTGCCCCAACCAAAAACACTTTACCACAATATATAAACCTAATGAGATTATAGTGTAAAACTAATTACTTGATAAAATGAATAGCGCATAAAACTAGAGATTAGGATTTTCTTAATTTCGAAATCAACACGATGGATCATGTTAGGATTTTTAAGAATGCAAAAATATGTGAGATTTTCATTATCGGTATAGTTTTTATTTATTAATTTTTCTTACAAAAGTTCAAACATAGTTTTGAATTTGAATATGAGATACACGCATGCATTATCTTCTTATTTTTATCGATGTGAAAAATGGATTTGCACATAACATTAGGTTCCATTTTATCCCACACGCAAACATAAATCATAATACAAATTAACCACATAATGTAAACCATCCTTCAAAATCCGAATCAATAAATGAACTTTTCTGGTAACATTTTTGACATTATGTTACAACTCACTCTTTGATAAACTCCCTTCTTCAACCCCCCTCTAATTATTTTCAAGTCAAACTTTCATACCAAACAATAACATTTTCTAGTAAAACCTCTCAAACTACCTTAAAATCTCTAATTTCTACCCAAATAAATGTCAAAAGGCAATCTTTTGCCTCTGACCTCGTGACACATTTATAAATAAAGTCAAAGTATTGGCTTTTTTTAAGCCAAAGTTTGAATTTTGGTCAAGATTTGGGAAGTGGTTGGTCTTTTATGAAGGACACTAATAGTTGCAATGCTGCCCTTGGCTTGAATAAGGGTACCTCATGACCTGCTCCTCTCACTGTTGCAAATGTTAGCCCTTCATATACCTCTGTCCATCCTCCGACCTTCACATGAAAACCGATTTTTAGATGGTGTATCGAAATACGTCATTCGATTTCATTGTGCATTTCTTACTAATACATCATATGACCTAATTAACTACACAATATTTATACAAGTAAGAAAAGCATGCCTGGAAATTGGTTTCTTAGTTTTGGCGAATTTAATGTATAAATTATGCTTTTCCACAATTGCATTTTGTGTCACATAACTAGCATATTGTTAAGCATTACCCGTATTTGCTCACTTGTGCATCAGGCTTGTTTTTAGAATTAGAATGTATAACTTTTCGCTATTGGACGCATTCAACAAACAAATGTCATACTGTATGTATCAAACTTTCAAATATTCCTATTTTATGTGTCTGTCTTTGATGACATTGGGATAACGTGGCATTGTATATGGTTGACACGTCGTTAGAAAAACGGTGACATGCATGAAAAGGATATGAGATACGGAGTACATACAACAAGAAGTTTTGAAAGTTTAATACATACAAAAAGAAGTTTGTAAGATAGCAAAATGTGTAAAGTTAATACACAGTCAAATAATTTGGCCTTTAGTCATGTGACGGATTTGTAAGCAAACTATGTTGGGGGGTTGTGGTTCTGTATGTTTGTGGGTCTTTAACAATGGCCCAAGGATGATACATGAGCACCATAGATATAAGCATCATATCAATAAGTATACATTGATGTCGCGTAATCAAGACATACATATTAGGTGAATCAGTGAATGCATCATATTATGAGTTGTATGTACGTGTTAAAGGGACTCAAACTAACCTGTTTCTTGATATACCAAGGGTACCATGCAACCTTCGTTTTCAACTTGAGTTGGGCTAATGCAAACCTAGTAGCCGTGACTGGAACCACTGAATCCACATCCCCACTGTGATGTTTACAAAACAAAATGATCAACTTAACTAAAATACATCTATTGTTTTGAGTATCTGTTCACTTTTTTGTTTAATGAAAAAACGACTCACAAAGATAAACAGAACATATATAGGATACCTGAAGACCCAAATTCGCAATCCAGCGGCCATCAGTTCACGATATATTGGAAGAATCGAGACATCGGTGTCATTCCAATTCCGGTTTAAAGTCTCACTGCCAGATTGATTTTACTTTTTTGAGTTTCAAAGCCTACAACTTTAAAAAATATGGACAACTATAGAAATGTAAATGCAAAAAGAACCTGCAAGCCGTCCATTTGTATGGAATTCTTGTGGTATTTGCATGAAAGGCCCTTTGGACGTCTTCTCTATTGTAATAAACCTCTGCATACCTTTCAGTACACGGGTCATAACCGGTCTGTCTTACCATCTGCAAAAGCACAAATCTTAAAAAGTGAAAAAATAAAGAAAAAAAAGGCCACATTATTTAAATAAAAATGAGAAATTGAAATAATACCCGATGAGGTCGATGGGGTAACCGCATAGTTTGATGGGTCGCACTCGAATGGCTACCATCAGAGTTGTTACAAGGGGGTGCATAAATGTTGTATTGGTCGATATTACCAAATTCTTGATCCATAGCATAGCTATATAACGATTCACATTCATTTGAATTCTTTTGGTGTCGAAAATCGCACGTGTTGATAAGTTGATGGTACGTTTTATCGGATATCATAGCATGACTCCACTAATACGTTACCGTTCCAAGGTTATCATAGTAATTATCTGTCACGGCATTTCCAACCTATGATAGAATTAATATTATTCATAAGATTGAGTTCTATATATATTGTTATTAGTGTATGTATAAGTAAATACACGGACACAAGTACCATTATTCCTTTCAAATTGATGGAATGAGAACGAGAAATGGAATTGTGTCTTATAATTTGTCGTGCCAGTTGAGGAACATAGTGTCCGGCATAACTTTCCCCGGCAATATAGACTTCACGATGTTTATAACGTGGGAACCTCTCCATCCACCGTATCACGAACTGAAGTGAATCTTCGGCTAAAGTCCATAAATCATAAGGTTAAAAGTGTGCAAGTCATTTTTATTGATTATAAATCACCTACAGAAAAACTAATAAAAAAGAACGCTATTTAAATTTTGTTTAAAGAAGAGGGTAGCGTCGGGCTTTTACCAGTCCGCCGATCACCGGTGTCAAGTAGGTCCGATGAACGGTTGCTATAAGAGAAACCAACACCAGCCGGAGTTTCGAGAAACAAGATGTTAGCCACATTGTTCCAAGAAAATTTATTCAAGTGCAACCCGGTAGCCCCTTTGTTTATTCTAAAGGGGCCTATTTCTTCGGATGCACCATATGCCACAGAAGAGCATCCGGGACCTGTTAGATTGAACTTGTTAGAGCAAACTCAAATATAACATTCATAAACATAAATTCCTATATAATTAATGTATCTTATAAGTTCAAGATTTATTTTAATTAATTAAGAAAGTACCAATAAAATGACACATTATATAATAACCATAACTATAAAAGATGAAAGCTTTATAATGTGAACAAATGCATGCATTTAGTCATATGAAAAGATGTATCGCATTGTACAAGTGTGGCATGCATGAAATAGTAGAGAGTACAAGGAACTGTAGCTTAAAAAATATGTGTGTATATATACATATATATAGAGACAAAGAAGTATGCAGTATAGGAATCATTACAATAAATAAGAACTATTCAAGGTTGCTTTGTATTTTTGCATCATTGATTTTGGTAACAGAACCAAAAAAATGGAAGACTGTTAAGTCTGGAATCATTTACAAAAATAGCATGGTACCCGCGCAATGCGGTGGCGGCGACGGTGTGGTGGTGGCGGTGATTGGTGGTGATGGCAGGGACTATTGGTAGCGGTGTCGAGTGGTGTAGGTTGATGTAAAATGTAATTTATGTAAAAGGTGGATATTTTAGAAGATAAGGGTTTAGGGTGTAAATAAAAGATAAGGGTTTAAGGTATAAATTAGTTCATTAAGGGCAAATTGGGTAATTTCTTATAACTTTTTCCAAAAAGGGGGTTCATTAAGGGCAATTGGGTCATTTCGCATATCTTTTTTTCAACACTTTTTAAAAATAAGAGGGGTTAGAATTTTTATAAAGTAATATAGATATGTATCATTAAAATCGGACTTGTTGAATGTTTTTGTTTGTTTGTGAACTAGTCTTTCTGAGGGAGACGAAATTTTGTAGTTTTAGGTATAAATAACGTATCGATTTGATCATCACACTGATGCCGACATGGGGATGACATTGAAACTTAGTGTGATAGGGGATGACATCGATGGTGAAGTGGAAATCACACTAAAACCCAACGTGACACGCCGTAAATATATTTATTAATGGTAGTATAGGAATCACTCCAAATATGATCGTATCTTTTATAATAAAAATCTGAACTGATCTAAAATTATAAAAATCGAACCGAATATCATTATTCTCACACATATACATAACTCCATATTTTTAAGCGATATAATAAATGTAAGAAAACAAATGTGGGCTTGTTCTAAATTCTAATAAAAGGATACATATGATCGACTTAATCAAAAAGGTTGTCTAAAACTAAAATGTCTATATTTTTGAAATTTAGCAAGTGTAACAAAAAAGTAGGTACCTTATATTGCAACTTTCACCAAAAATGTACAACAAAAGTGCAACTTTTAGATAACAAACATCCACATTACTACTTCAAATATAAATTATTTTAACTCTATAAATAAAAAAAGTTAGTATAGCAATTTACATGCATGTTCTAAACAACAATCATTGGTCAAAGAAATTAGGTATTTTTCCATGTTTTCTAACACTAACATTATGTTAAGTGTTTTAATAGTTTTGTAAAAAAAAAAAAGTAGTATAACAATTTACATGCAATTGCTAAACAACAATCATTAGTCAAAAGATATTAGTTATCATTCCCTGTTTTCTAACACAATCAACATCATGCAACAACAACCAATGAACTCAATCCCGACATAAACAAGATATGAAGAAGGTTAGACCCTCTAACCCTACCTAAAGGCAAGGAGGCTACCAACGTTATGCAAGTAAAAAAAAAAGTTAGTATAACAATTTACATGCAAGTTCTAAACAACAATCATTGGTCAAAGAGATTAGTTATTATTCTCTGTTTTCTAACACTACCAACATTATGCAAGTGTTTGAACGGTGGAGATCAAACTAAAAATGTTTAAATTTTAAATTTTTACACTTGAATTTATTACCAAAAAGAATATCCACTCATAGATATTGAATTTAAAACAATATTAATTATTAATAAAAATATATTAGTACTATGTATGTATATCGCTTCTGATGTCATAACCTTGTTTGGAAGTAAAAACAGGGCTGAATTCTCTTCACAGATTTTTCAGGTGACCAAACAGAGTAATAATTTTTAACCCTAAAAAGATATATACAAATATATTTTCAAGTTTCCCATCTTTTTTCAAGAAATTATATATATATTTATTACAGCTGACCACTCATTAAATACGGTAGATACAACCATATTTCACTCTTTTTTTGTACATCATCAATTATAATTTATAAAAAAAAATAACTAATATAAAAAAACCCATCCAAAGATTTACATAGAAACTCATTAATAGATTAAAAAATAAAATTTTTAAAAAAAACATTTCAATTATAAAAATTATTATATTTAAGTTTACTTAACATGTAAACTTTATAGTTTAAAAATATTGTAAACAAGCAATGTAACAGTACTGTACACAAGTTTAAAAAAAAAACATATACATATAAATATACATGCATACATACGAATATAAATAGTTATGTATGTGTGTGTGTGTGTACGTATATACTAACCTCCATTGAGCCAAATAACTAGGGGCTTAGAGAGAGGTTGGTTAGGGGTTTCAGTAAGCCAGTAAAAGAGGGCTCTGCCGGCGACTTGGTTGACGGTGACATAGCCGGAAAACTGGTTGAAAGTGAGGTTAGGTTGGCCAGGAAGTGATGTAATCCGGTCAGCTTCTTCTTCTTCATTAAGGTGGTGAGTTTTTTGGTCATTAAATATTTGGTCACTTTTCGTGACTTGAAAAAACAAGATGGAAATGATAAGAAATGAGTGAGAATTATGCAGTTTGGCCATAGTTATTGGTATAGTATGGAACTTGGCTTTCACAGCCAGAGTGGGTGTGGGTGGGGGTGGGGGTGAGGGTGCCTAAGTTTTTGTGATGAAGATGGATTAAATAGGAGAGAAGGGGAGGAAGGGTTGGGGTGATAGAGATTTGAATATATAGGAAACATATTAATTTCTTTGATTGGTTTTATATATGGTAAAATTTTGATTGATTTATAAAATGAATATAATAACTTATATAGATTTTCTTGATCTTTTATTCTTTTAGATGATTTAATGTCCACTTCAAGGTATATGAAAAAGCATAAATATATTCTAGGAAGTCAATAACACGTAAATTTATGTAGAATCCATACATATTTATAAAATTTATCGTTAATAATCAATGGTTCAAGTGAGGAGACACGTACACTCATGAGATACATGTTCGAATTTTGTCATGTATAAATTTATAGTCTATTAATCCTCAGTTGTAAAGAGAGCCTAGTGAGGTTTTTCCTTTGGGCAGTGATATTCGTACCACTGTTTTTGATAAATCTATCATAATATACCATAATTTATGCATACGGTACTACTGTTCAATGCACAGTGATGGTAAAAATATCAAAAATTATGGTACAAGTATCATTGCTCTTTTCCTTTGGCACCGTTATTCGGCTCGTAGTAACAGGATCCGGCTTAGACACCGACTATCCACTGTCAAGTTAGAAACTCACCATTTAACGGTATATACGTACCCTCTTTCTATGGCATCAAATAATAACCGTTGCATGCACTTTTTTGACAGTGGACATCAAAAAAAAAATGACACTCACACATGCCTAATAGGCCAGGGGGTGTTCATGTCGGTGCCTATTAGGTGCCTACTTCCTGCCTATGGCATACTGTCACCCTTACAATCAAACATATATATATGGATGTATATACACAAAGGTTTATCAATTTACGAAAAGTACAATACAACGCCTTCGACTCGATCTGATACCTTAATCACTTAGTCGACTTCATCATTCCGACAGAGTAACGTTACAAAGAAATACACTTAAAACAATGATCAAACGCATTTATTCATAGGCAAAAACAAGCACCCACTGCTACACCACATGGCACCTTCTGGTCACGCCACGTGGCCTAGTGTGACTAGTGGTGTTTTTAACTGGCTACTTTGCTTAGCGCTCTCGAGCTTCATTCGAACTTCGTTTTTTCATGGTTTTAATCATTTTTCATCTTTGGTATTTTACTTCCATGGTATTCAAATGCCTAACTTCAAAACTTGGTTGAAATCTACATAAAAACCTCCAAAATCCATCGATTTTCATGGTAGTATGAATTCCAAGGTCCAAATGACCTTGACCATCACAATAGAGACAAATTAAGACAATTTGGCCATTTATTGAGCTATAATTAGGTAAAATATAACATTAAAACTTGTTGTTTTAGAGTTATATCATGGCCACATCATAGTCTATTTATCCTAATTTGTATAGCACCGAACCAAGTATCTAAAAGAAACCTTCGGGTTTAGAATCTAATCCCCAATAAAAATTTGTCATTTGTCATTCCTATTAATCATGTCCACGTCGAAGTCGCATCGAAGATATTCAGTCTTCTCTCAGCTGATCCATAAGCCTTTCCTCTATAGCTTCTCTCCACTTCTCAAATGTGTTATTTATTTCATTCGTTGTTTCAAATACTAGAACGATGTCATTAGCAAAGTTTTGGTTTTGAAATGGTCGATGGCAAACCAAATTCCGATTTCATACAAAAATTTTGGTTAATAAGTAGTATATCATAATATTTCCAAATTGTAAGTAGAAAGCTTAGAACTAAACTATAATCAAACATGGTAAGTTGAGGTCCAGTTGGAGTATGTGTCTAAGTTTTATGTAATCACTACAATGGTGGTCTAGTGATTAAACATAATGTTGCTTTTATAAAAGGTTTCAACTCTTAAGTGAACATCTTGGAGGTGTCCAGAAAAAAGTTTGAAAAGGGTCATGGTATACATGTCATTACAGAATAACCTAAACTAGCAAAAAACCTTATCCATTCACCCATCTTAAATTTATTTGTCGTAACATACTAACATAATTTAATTTACCCGTCCTAATCTAAAAAAACCAAGTTGCAGGTACAAATGTTTTTGGGTTTATATGTATGAATTAATTGCATTGAGGGTAACATATATCGGGTATTTCGTATATCTATAATTTAAGTAATTTGACAATCCTGATTATCTTTATAAGGGAGTACATATAAGTTGTAGGAGCACACTAAGTATTTTGTATATCTAAACTTTAAATAATTTAATATAATGTTTATAAGAGAGGATAGAAAATTAAGATTGTTTTAAATTAAAAATAAGATATCCAAAAACAAACTTGAGTACTTGACTCTAATCTATAGGGCAAAACCATGAGTACGCAATCTAAATGAACACATGATCATTAGGCTATCCGGAGTGAGGCTACTTAAAAGAGGACTTGCGCCATGTGGCGCCAAGTAACGTGTAACATCCCGAACTTTTTCATTCGTATTGTTGACTTTGACCGTTAGTCAAAGTCAAGTCTCATTTAATAGTTATTAAATGAGCAGATTTATAGTGAATTTGTGATTATGTGCTATGTGGTTTATTATGTGATAATAAGCAAATGACTTATTATTTGGTGTATATTTAGTAGAAAAAACCCGTGTTAGTGTTCCCGTTAGAGTTAATTTTGTCGTGTGGGTTTTCGGTTGTGAAATAAGTCGAATATGATGAAGTTAGTAAGTTGAGGGACTAAAGGCGGACGAGTCCCAACCTTTGGTGGCTGGGATATTTAGGAGGAAATATCCTCCCTTCTTTCTCATTTCTTCATCTTTCTTTCTTCTATTTCCTCTCAAGAACTCAAGCTTCAATCCTTCAAGTTATTTAGTGATTTTCTCAAGGATCATTCCAGATGCAATTGTAAGTGATCTTCCATTGGTTTCATGCTATTTTATTTTGTTCTTGAGCTCCTTTTCTAGTATTTAAGTTTAGAAAGGTTTTATGAGTTTTTGATAACCAAATGAGTTGTTGTAAGTGTTTTCAACTCTAAATCATCTTGGTTTCATTGTATGATTCGTAGATTGTTGCGAGTATAGT
>JAOEHQ010047467.1:0-10820 GCA_025447715.1 Asclepias incarnata | reverse complement strand
TTCATACAATATCAGTTCAAACAGTTCATACGTTCTCAAAACAGTTCATTTAGATCCGCAGATCAAAACAGTTTTCATGCTTTCCAGCCCCGAACGAAATCAGTTCAAAAACAGAAAAGGGGCAGTGAACTCACCTGATGACGATACAGATAAGATACGGATACTAAAGTGACTATTAGTAGTGGAACGTTACTATCGCGAGTGATTCACACGTCTAGAATACCTGAGCCTAAAACATAAGTACAAGTATAATTAACGTTTTGCGGATAACCAAGTATTTATTAGTTAGTAACCACGTTTCTAGTAAAAATGATCTGTTCTTAATCTGATAATAATTTTGAACCAAAATGTGTTGACAACGTTTTTGGACAAAACTATGTAGACCACGGTTTAAGTTAATGCTAGTGACCTTTGAACAATAATATATCATAGCGTTTTAACAAGAAAGCAAGACACATAGCGTTTTAGTCAGACAACCCGTAGCGTTTTTAGACAAATCCATTACGCGTTTTAACAAAAGTGTAACTATAGCGCTTTAACAGTAAGTGGACCATAGTGTTTTAAATCATAAAATGTAACAACTAGACAATAGCGTTTTAGGCAAATAACCTGACACATAACACTTTATCAAGACACATAGAGTTAAAACGCTATGTGTAACACGTTTCTGTTTACTCATTTGACTATATATCTTAATTCAATTTTTATTATAAAAATTGTAGGAAAAGGGGCGCTAGCTTGAACGGATGACACGCACTAACAATTCTCAATTCACAAATTGTTGTAACATTAATTGGGATCGGCCGAAATTAACATATGTACATAGCGTTTTAAGTAAACTAGCACGTGTCACACTTTTATATATATCGGTCGGTGTGAAATGGACTCACGAGCTTAGCGTTTTAAGGAAACCAAGAAGTAACTCGGCGGCTGAATTTTAAATACATCACCATCTTAATAGCGTTTTAACGAACAATTACCCAAAACAATTGTAACCACGTTTTAGACAAATAAAAGAAAGCAACACCGCCAATAGCGTTTTATCAATACACAGAGACCCAGAGCGTTTTATGTGGGTTAATTGCTAGTGACTTTAAACAATTCGAACAGTAGCGTTTTATTACTATGAAGCTCGTGACATTAAACATAAAATAAGCAGATAGCGTTTTATGCCAAGAAAAGTAATAGATATCGTTTTATGCCAAGAAAAGTAATAGATAGCGTTTTATGATCAAACATGCTAGCAATAGCGGTTTATAAAACGTTACTATACCTTGATCAAAGAAACCCAATGGAAGTTTTGATGTCTTAGTAGATAGCGTTACTGGTTTGATGATTGAGAGCAAAGGTGTATAGCGTTTTAGGTGGGAAATGTTATAATGTAAAAGTGATAGAGTGTGTGTGTCTACGTGAGATAGATAGATAGATTTTTTTGATAGTTAAAGTCATCAGTGCAATGATGATTTATTTGCCAACTTTGTCAACACAGATATTTTGTTTAATTAATAATATCTTTTGTCTAGATGTTAGTCCGTGTTTTAGTCTAAATAGTCACGATAAATTATTAAAATTTACGTGTGATCCTATTAAGGCATCAGATATAATACCTTAGGATTTTTGATGACATTTATTTTCTTTAAAGTTAAAAATATATATATATATATATATATATATATATTATTTAATAAAACATAATTTTGGTAAATTCTAGTTCTATTACAGACGACGGCGAACTGAGCCGTGACCGGACGGAATGTTTAGGTGACGGTTGTCACACTTATAGCCCGATGATTCTTGGAAAAAAGATTTAGATGACATTAATCGCTATAAAACTGTTGGTGTTCCGTCGCAAACCACCATTCAACCACCATTGGTCACCGCCCAACTTCAGGTCGGTAATAAGGAGGTTTTCCGCTTTTCATATACTTTGTTGATAGTTGTTGTAGCTTTGTACAATGTTGTTTTTTTTAGTTTGAAAATAATATTTATTTTTGTATCTTTTATGTAATTTTGTTCTTTATATTATTACTGGATTTTTAAAAGAATGTATATAATTCTTAAAATGTGAATTTGTGAATGATGATGAAGTGAGAGATTAGAGGGTTTTGAATTGATTTGGTTTAATATATAATGTTAAGACTTTTGGTTTTCTAGATTTAGTATAACTCATAATTTGTTTATTATGATGATGATATTTTGATATTTTTTGTTGTTGGAAGATGATGATGATGATAATCAGATTAATAGAATACATGAGGGTCTCATGACCTCATTAACAGTGAAAAATAGACGGATGTTACTATTTGGACTGAAATTGCCATCAAAAACATGACATCTGGATCAAAATCGTCACTTTGCAATAAGTTGGACTATTATTGCAAATCGGATGATAAAACAGGGACCAGAAATGCAATTTGTTCTAAAACTAAAGTGTGGAGGGGGTTTTGAGTATTGGAACCTGAGGGTCTTTTAATTGACCCGCTGTTTTCCTTGTTGGTTCCCTGCGATGCCCGTTCGTGACTGCCGCTTCTCTTTTCTCTGGTTAACCGCCGTCTGTATTCTCTACATTTCTTCGACCGGTGATGGTTCCTCTCGGAATCCCTTGATTTACTCTTGTGCGAAATTAGGGTTTCACTGTTTTAGGGATTCTTCGTACCAGTTTGCTTTCTGGGCCTCTCTTTTCTGGACAACTTCTATTCGATTGAGGGCTTGTATTCTCCGATTAAAACAAGGTGTGTTCTTTCCCTTTTTTTTGACTTGCACCGTTTGAATTGTATGCCCTCTTCGTATGAGAAAGATTGCAATTTGATTGAAACCTTTGATACCGGTTGAAATTGATCACAATTTGTGATTGATTGATTCTTTGGTGAAAAATGGATCCTATTACTTGTCTTGCCCCTTGAACACTTGCTGTTGATGATAATTGATTGGGTGTTCTAACTTTGTAAATTTTTCTCTGACCGAAACTAAGCCCAAGGTTTGATTCAAACAGAAAATTTGCAAATTCTAACTTGGTTGGTATATTAATTTAGAGAATTTGATACTAAATATACTTTATTGAATTCAGTAATTCAAAGATACAAAGATGCTTTTTTTTTACATAACTTCTACACATATATACATAACGAAAAGGTGCTAGTGAATAGTTGTGTTGGTTCGTTGATATCCCTTTGTGAACCATTGCATCTTTTCCTTCGGTTGTGTTTCTTGCCAAGAGTCATACCCTTTATTTATTTACATAATAAACACATACTATATCCTATTTACATTTTTAATACTTTTCATTGTGATGATCGGGATTAACCCATCAGCAAGTAAAGAATTTTTAAAAAGGTGAACCATTCATCTCAAGCAATTAATATTATTAAAGTGCCCTTTTTTGGATTACTTGGTGTTGAGGGTATTCTTTCATTTGGTTCTTTCTTGTGAAATACTATTTGTTTCGGGTTTCTTATATATCTCTAAACTCTTTGTTTTTTCAGTTTGAACCTTTGAAGATTGCATATTTTGTTGGGTAATGCCAAATGCCACAAAACGAGGCGTGCATTATAGAAAAAAAAAGACTAGATACCCATAAAATGAGAGACCCCAATTTGTTTATTAAGTTAAAGAGGGGTGTTTGTATATAGTTTTTTTTTTTTTTAAATGAAAATAGGATTTCGTTTAGGGAGTGTGAAATTTGTATATTCGTCTGTTGTATAGGTTACCATTTTTTGTGATTTCTTTTGTTGAGAAGAAAAAAAAAAAGAGTGAAAAAATTGTTGTGTATAGGCTACCATTTTCTTTATTTTTTGTGAGCTCTTCTGCTGTGAAAAAAAGAAGAAAGATTTGTTGTAGATGTGGTTGGAGTGATAATGTGAGCTTTGTGTAATCGGTTCATTCAAGGAGGCTTAGGTGGCTATATAAAGCTGGCAAGTTTGTGTATCATTTTATTGGAGCCCTGGCTGTTGGCGGAAACCATTGCTGCCTATGCGCGCAATGGGTGATAGATGGACAACAAATAAACACAGTTTATCTTGTTTCTTGCTTTTGATTCTTGTTTTAGTTCAAGGGTGTTCTTCATTGAATCCTGAGGGTTAGTTTTATGTTTTTTTTTTACATAACTTGGTCGTTTGATAGGTCTAAGTTTATGTGTAATATATTAGTTTTTAAGCGTTTTTGGTGGTTTGTAATTGGAATATAGGACTGGCCTTGTTGGATTTTCGGACAGGAGTATCTCATGATCCATATGGCGCCTTCACAAGTTGGAATCGGGATGACCATGATCCATGCTCATGGTCTAATGTTCATTGTGTAGATGGTAATGTTCATGTGCTGTAAGTTCATCACTCTTTGCCTGTTCCTCTTAGGGCCTGTTCCTATTTTCATCAAATGCTGAATGGGTAACTGACGATTGTATAGCTGAATGCATTAAGCGGTGTGAATCGTGGTTGTTTGTTTTGCATGTTGAAGTGCTGAAAATAAGTCATGGGCTTAATTATGAAATCCCGAACAAAATCTTAGATATAGCCGAGAAAATAAGTCGTCTATACCAGTCAACCCATTAACTCCTAAACAAATAGCCACTTAGAATAATTATTTGTTTTGATGTAATTTCTTTTTTGTGTTTTGTTTCAACTTTCAAGGCATCTTAAAGGTCTATCTTTGGAAGGAGTATTGGCACCGCAGATTGGGAACCTCACACATTTGAGACGTCTGTGAGTGCTCTTCTTTTTTGTCTATGAGTGTGGTAAATCTGTTTCTTTTTGTTTGCATTTATATATTGTAGTTATCCCTTATGATTCAACTTGGTATTAATGATCTATGGCCTCTTATAATCCATCTTTTTATTGGTATGACAGATGTACAGTGAAATAAACTTTAATTTTTTAAGGGAATTGTGTTAAGTAGAATGCCGGTTAAGAAATTATTATTATTTATTATTTATTTATTTTTTTTATCTATCAATGTTTATGGCTTATATTTCTTTGCTTATTTTTGTATATGGATATTTAAGAATTTGGCAAGCACATAGTTGATTAATCAACAGAAGGAGCTTTGCTAATTTTTGTATTAAACGGACTCTACCTCAAATACAATGTTCTATGTAAAATATCTAAATTACCTTTTTTCTAAAATGAATAAAGGAATATTGTTAGCCCAAATCATTGCAGATGGTTGGTTGGTTTGTAACAAGGATAATGGGTAAACATGTAAGTTTGATTTGGATTGTCCCCTTTCTTTAAGTCTTCGATAATGCAAGTTTGCTATTTTTGTAGAATTAAGGCTGTAGCAACGTTAAAACATTTGTAGAGAACCAAATGCTAGGACAATGATTTTATCAAGAATCATTTTATTTTATTTTATTTAATATTGCTTTCTTTCTTGTTTTACTAGTGTCCTCTCACAGAATAAATTCTCTGGAGTTATTCCAAAAGATTTTGGTGAACTCTCGATGTTGGAAGTACTAGACTTGAGGGATAATAACTTGAGTGGACATATTCCATCAGAGCTAGGAAGGATGTATTCGCTAAAACGTTTGTAAGTGGAATAAGTCAGTCCCTCCCTTTTCTCTGATTTTTTTATCTTTTGACTCTAATATTTCAAAATTGTATACGTTAAATTTGTGATCGTTAGATGATCATATGTGTGTTTAGCATTACTTCATTATCCACCGAGGTATTTATCCATTTTTCCTCAAAAGTTAAACTTCTATGTATTGAAGTTTAAATTGAAAGTAGTTCGTATAACTTTTGAAACTCAAGGCGTTGTTTGGGGATGAGTGCCTAAAGTGATGTCAAGATAGTTAGTTTTTCATGCTAAATGGATTATGATTTCGTTCTTATTGTTTTTGTGATAAAGTAATCATGTTTGGAGTAACAGTGAAGAGTTGCAATAAGAGTATCGATTATCAAATTGTAAAGTTCCATGGGTTCGAAAATCAAATTGTAAAGTTACCTGACTGCCTAATATAATCAAATGATTTTAGTTTAGATAATTGAAATCACATTTATACTTTCGAAAACACACATCCAAACACCCCCTTCGATCTAAGATCGTTTTTTTTTTACTTTTTGTCACAAAACTAGCGATAGTACTTGTCAGTATCTGTTATGCAATTTAATGACATTACTTTAATTTCTTGAAAATACACATGGTTCATATAGATTCTTAATTAGCAGTATTGTATATGTTTGTTCTATAATGCATACAAACATCCTCTTGGTCATGATTACATGAATACCTAAGTTTTGGTAGCTGTGTATTCTAGGTTGCTCTGTAACAACAATCTTGAAGGATCCATTCCCACGGAACTCAGGACTCTCAACTTTCTCTATGAAATACAGTATGATGACAACCTTTTATCCCTTGTTGCTAATGGGATTGGATGTCTGAATAGGAAATTTGGACGATGGTATGAAACTACTCATTGCTATATATGTTTCAATTCGAATTAGACAGTTAGTATGTATTTGGATGAGCATTGTGTAAGTGATCATGTGGTGTTGCGTAATGAAAATCAGATAGTAGGTAACTAAGCGTTTTGCAGAATAAGGTGAGTGTTAGTCAGATTCTGATTATTTAGAATGTAAAACAAGAGATTAAAGTGATTATTTCACCTCTGAATAATCATGTAATAACTTAATTCAGTATCATTTCCAAAACAGACACCCAAACAACCCCTCTGGATCAAGTGCTCAAACTTGTAGGCAACAATGACCAAATATAGTTTTCAAGCATGTTTTGGTACAATTATTCCATTCTTGATATGGAGTGTTCGTTGATAAAACTTTGTGCAGGGAGTGCTGACTATGCACCCCACTTTACTTGATATCCTTTTCTATACCGAATGGAGGAGAATTTTAACTTATTGTGTCGTATTATGGACAGCATATGCCAGGAAGGTTATAAACTTCAAAAGAAAGCTGATTCTCTTCTAATACAAATCAAAGGAACAGTTAATAGTTACCTCAATCAATTCCATCTGTAAGGAAAATTATCAGATTAATTTGCTAAGAATTAGCTCATTTGTCTAACTTAATTTCCTTATGCTTTTGTTTTTCACTGAAGTTTCAGGATTTACAAGAGCTCCCAGAACGATTGTGCTATCAGTGAAAAATGTAAGTTAAACAAGCACATGATCATAAGTGATACTCTCTTTCTCTCTTGAAATTGCAATACATGGTTCTACATAATGTTTGTGGAAACAATTTGTCAGTGAATGAGCATATTTTGACAGAAATAACAAAGAAAAAGAACTGGATAGTGATAAATGGCTGAAATAGAAACTAATCAGATGAAGAAACCAGCTACAAAATCTTGGTTCTCCCCTGCCCAAGCTAACATTTGAGTATTCAAAATGATTTCTTCTTATATATATATATATATAGAGAGAGAGAGAGAGAGAGAGAGAGAATTGATTGATGTGTCTAAAATGTACGCTTAACAGTATGTCTAACAACGGGATGAAGACATATGACAACATTAAAGGTGAAGATTAAGAAAAGAGAAGAAGTGGATTCCGTGGGTCTATATATTATATGGATTAGGCATGCTTTATGTCATTATCCATAAATATATTGTTTTTTCTCCCAAGATGCTCTCATATATACCTTAAAACACTCTTTTGTATTGAGTTTTGAGGCCTTATCGGGGCTGTTCTTCTAAATTAGTAGCATATTCTCTATCATAGTTTGATTGAAGTGATTTACTTCTAGTAAGATGTCTACAATTGGCTCAAAAATGACAAAATGTGAATCTTATAAATCAAGATCATATGCAATGGGTAAACTTTTTCCTGACTGAAAAAGGAAATCCTGCATGTAATTTGAGTGATCTAAGCATAACATTCTCTTGAAATTAGATGTATAGTACTAGGTGTCGCCTTTCGACCCACATATTGATGACTGGGTCAATTTTAGTTATAAGGTTACTTGTAACTTAGTGATCTAAGCATAACATTCTCTTGGAATTAGATGTATATTACTAGGTGTAGCCATTTCAACCAACATATCGATGACTGCGTCAATTTCGGCTATTTGTAATCTCAGCAGGGTTGAAACATTGTTGTTAAAAGCATGCCTAAGTCACACCTAGGCTCAGAAGCTAGGCTCAAACCGTCTTACCTAGTTGTAGTGCATTGGTTGTGAGGCCCTTAAGGATATAGGTGCCCCCTGGTGAATATTTGGGACATTAGGTTGACTAAGTTTGTTTTAGATCTTATTAGTCTATTCAAGCCTATCCTACATAATATTTCTCAAAATCAAACCTCTAGCAACTATGTCATTATTCTCATATCCATCTTCATTGAGAAATTGATCACAAGTTCCGGTTTCCCATACGTCAACTCTTAAGCTTCTACAGCTTGTCAGTCAAGAATGAAAAATACACATGATGATGATTAGGAGTTTTATGACCTTAGTTGATGATGACTTCATGTTTATTTCAGCTCTAGTTTCATACTTTCTTTGGCTATGCATGATGCCATGATATGGAATGGAACTATGTTCGAAGTTCTTCGTGCATAATTGATCTATGCTTGATATTTTACGTATAGCATTGAACTATGTTTTTTACTTTAAGTGCTACTATACTTTTTGAGTTGCATATATATATATATATATATATATTCTTTCATTTATTTGATATGATGTGTCTCACATTCATGAGCCCCACAGCTAAGCCCCGAAAACCCATTTGCACCTTCGTGCACTTTGAGCCTTTAAGAACTCAAGTCAAGCATTAAGTAATTTTTTTTTTAAACTTATGAAATTGAACAAAAAGTGTCTGGTGAATCCAATGCTACCTCACCCGACCATTATGTCACCAAATATATTTTAAAAAATTACTAATTTTATTTGCTTCTCATTCTTCATTGTGTCTGTAAATCAGTAGGTGAATTGGAATCAGAAATGGTTCAAAATGTTGTACGTCGAAAGCTAGCAGAAGAGTCTTCAAACCTAGCAGCTGCACCTTCTCCAAATGCCGGGATGGGGCCACCAACGATTATAGCTCTTCCAACTAGTAGAAGTAGTGGATCATTTCCTGCTGTACCCAAGGACAAGGAACAGCATCCTATTAGTAATCCTCCACCACCACCACCACCACCACCACTTGACATCGCTGAAACAACTCCTGAAACCTTAACTTCCAATCAACCACCAGCAAATCAGCCTCCAGATAATGAAAGTGAAAAAAGGAATTCAGATAAGTGGAAGATTTGGCTTATAATATCTTGTTTACTTCTGCTGATAATCATTGCCATAGCTCTCTGGTGTGTGTGTCGAAGTAGAGCTGTAAAGACCATTGGCCCTTGGAGGACTGGTATCAGCGGACAGTTACAGAAAGCTTTTGTTACTGGTAATTCTTCTAATGGAAGCACTTTCTTATCTGTCCCATTTATAGTTTGAAACATAGTTAGAAGTTTGCATTTGCGTTCTCAGATTGCTTATCTGATTACTGGAATTTGTATTAGTTTTTCCACGATGGGACTAGAACCCACATCCTCTTGGTTAATGCCAAAGATGGAGCTTTATAAGGTCAGGAGGGGTGCTGCCCCCCCATCCGAAAGTTCTGACTAACTACGATATATATATATATACTATGTAGATCGAATCCCGTATACATTTTAAATGATCTTGGCCTCCCCGAAAATGCGCTCAAGTTCCATCCCTGGTTGATGAGTCAACTCAGATACCACCAGGCCTATTCCCTTGGGTTATTTACGGTTAAATATTTTGTTTTTTACTTGCTGCATCAAACTAACTGATTAGTTAAGGGTAAAATAAAATTTAGGAGTCTTTTACTTCCATTTTTTTTTAAGGTTTCCTTATTCCAATCTCGGGTGAAATAGTTGATGGTGCAGAAGATAGTGTTTCTAACGTTTAAAAGTTGTAATCTTGATTATTTGAGAAACTAGTAGATGAAATAGGCAGACTCTGAGTCATACCGGTAAATCCTAATTGTAGAAAAGGATGATGACACACAAAATATCAATCTACTAGAACATCATAGATATGTAAATGCTATGGTAATTTTTAAAACTGTGCCCAGAACACCGGTTAGGCCGTGTACATGATAGTCAAAGGCTTGACTTTCCCTAGGTATCCTGAATAGGGATACCTCTTCATTAACCCTTTTTTATTTTTGAAATATCCACCATGGGCAAACCTACGTTTACATAGGCTAAAGGATTGTTTTCTGAAAATGTAAGTAATTATAATCTGTTACTAGTGCATACCTTTGATTGAAAATCCCGGGTTCACGCCACTTATTATTGTCCACAGGTGTGCCAAAGCTAAATCGCTCTGAGCTAGAAACAGCATGTGAGGATTTTAGCAACATCATTGAGACAACTGAAGGCTATACACTATACAAAGGAACATTATCTAGTGGAGTGGAGATTTGTGTGGCATCAACCTCCATTGCCAGTCTAAAAGATTGGTCAAAACGTGCAGAACTAGGGTTCCGTAAGAAGGTGTTTATTTTGCGTGTCTTAATTTATCTATCCAATATGCATTTAAGTTGTAGCCAACATTTATCTTTGCATATGTATAGATTGATGCATTGTCACGAGTGAATCACAAGAACTTTGTAAATCTTCTTGGTTATTGCGAGGAGGACGAACCTTTTTTTAGGATGATGGTTTTTGAGTATGCTCCTAATGGTTTACTCTCAGAGCATCTACATGGTGATAACCTGTTTTTAATATTTTCATTAGACCATCGTTTTTAAATACTTATTTATGATGGAATAAAACGATGGTGTTACAGTTAAAGAACTTGAGCATCTTGATTGGAGTTCGAGGATGAGAATTATCATGGGAATTGCTTATTGTCTCG
>JAOEHQ010047466.1:0-10821 GCA_025447715.1 Asclepias incarnata | reverse complement strand
TGATGATTGAATACAATTTAAAAAATGTAAATTCATTTACGGGATTGAGTGACGATCGAATGAGATCCTTATTAAACCTTTTCTTGTTTTATGAAGGATTTAATTGTAAATAAAATAAAAGGATGTAATTGTAAATAAGATTAAAGTTAATTGTTGGAAGTGAGTTAATTGACTGTCACCTCATCAATTGAAAAAAAAAAGTATCTTCCTTTAATAGATAGGAAGATATCTATATCTATTATCTATTATCTATTATGTGTTAGGTATGATTGCTTTATGATTACTTAATTACTAACAAAAGTAAATACTATATACTTTTTTTTTAAACAGTAAATTTGGGCTCAACAATATTACCTTTTAATATACCTAATTCCAATTCTAGAAAAAACCTGGTTATTTACAAGAAAAACTCATCTCCAATTCCAGAGAAAACTTAGTTATTTACAGGAAAAACTCATCTCCAATTCCAGAAAAAACCTGGTTATTTTCAGGAAAAACCCACTCCAATTTAAGAGAAAACCTGGTTATTTTCAAGAAAAACTCCTGTCTCCCGTCAGGAGAGCATTTTGCTCACACCCGGATTTAAACTCAAGACATTAAAGTCTTAAGTTCTTACAAGTACCAATCCAGATGGTTGATAAATACTCTATATTTGAAATGTTATTTATATGCACCCTCCACAAATCCCTACCATGATATATGTATGTTCAATGGACTTCCAAAAGGTACTTTAAAAAAGTATTCATGTTAATGAAAAATATTAAATACACTGTATATTAAATAGATTTTTTAAGGGTCATACTTTTTAAACACCCCTCAAACACCCCTACACACCCTTTACTGTTCAAAAAATCACCCTTTTTATATGGCCGTATCACATAATACGGACAATATGTAGTGTGAAAGGTAATTAATGCATCTGAAATTCACTGTTCAAATAAACACCATTTTAAATTACACCCTGTATAACCTAATACGGGGTGTTTTCCCTGACAATTTTTTGACAAGTGTAATTATCATTCTCAGAAAACGTGACATATTGTATAATACATGGAGTATTGTTGTCGTCAATGATGTAATGATTGAATTTTACCTCGAGTCAATGTTGTACCAAAGTGTGCAGAGAATCTTACACATTTGTGTACCAATACAACCCTTCACGTGAAAGTGGATGGTGAGTTATTGGACCCATACTCCACGTATTATGTAATACGACCGTAAATTAATATATTTTTAGGGGATTATAGAACCGGATTGTAACCAAATATGACCAAATGGTTATATTATATAGTGACATACTCGGTTGTTCAATCAACGTAAGGAACTATTTATTTTGTTCAAACGATGTATGTTACCGGGTAACTACCAAGTTGTAATCGGTAAGTGTCATGTCACGTCACGTCACGTCACCCGCCTTGTTTCGCCACGTAGGATGCCACGAGTCAGGACAATAATTCATTCAAGGGTTTCATTCAGATGGCTATTTATAGGACCCTTATTTATTCATTCATTCAAATGTTTGATACAGATTAAACAAACACCTCTACAGATCAAAAAAATTCCTACTATAATTCCTACAATCTCTTCTATATGTTTGATACAGATCAAATACTTCTCAAACTATAATTCTCCATTCTTTTTCTTTCATATTCATTACAATCTCTATAGGGGTGATAGTGTGATACTAATCAAATACCCGTCAAACTATTATTCCTCTGTTATTGTTCTTTTTTTCATATTCAGTACATCAAAATAAAAAAAGTAGGGCAAGCGTATAAAAGATAATATATTCTCACTGGTGAAAATGTCATGGTTGTATGATAGCTTATTTGGCGACGACGAACAGCGGTAGCTACCCGGTCTTAACCAAACAAGTTGTATATATTTTATCCAAATAGTGTATAAGATATAATATATTTTTAAATATGGAGCGTATTATATTCTAAATGTTTCCAGATATACGTCTACAAATGTATACCTACACCACACGCATTACATGTAAATATTTACGTATAACTATGTTTTCTACTCGTTATTATTGCTTTCAAGCTATGACGAGTTTGTCGTCCAACAACCGTGGGTATCCAATTCTAACCAGACAAGTTGTATATAAAATACGTAGATAAACATGTATTGTTTCAAATGGGGAGTATATTTTAAAATATATATTTTCGTACTCGTGACACGGCTTTCTTCTAGCAAATCGGGAAGGGTCGTTAGGGTGGAGATCGGATGCACCCGGGGTGGGGAACGCAAAAGAATCGCTGAGAAAAACCGTACCGGTAGCCATAAGACTAATTGTCCTTTTCTACTCGTAGGGAAATATAGTAAAAAAAACAAAGGTTTGGAAGTTAGAGATGAGAAACGAAACACATAACCACGATCCCGCTAAATTTATGGTGGGGCACGCAGGCGCGAGGAAGCTGACTCCCGAACAAATGAACACGGTGACGACATTGCACGGGCAAGGTTTGGAGACCCGTCAAATATTTTCATCCGTAAGAAAATTATTTCCCATGTCATTAAGCGTCTTAAAAGACATACACAACACCACTGACAAGATCAAGTAAGCGAATAAAGTTGGTGAAACCCCAATGCAGGTAATAGGTCTAGTTGGATCATGTACTAAATTTAATTACATCTTAAGATTTTGTTGTTTTGTCTACTTTTATATTTGCAGGTGCTGGAGCACATATTGCGTTCAAGGAAATACGTTTATTACACCCGGACGGACCCGAAACGGAAGAGTTGGAAATGATATTCTTTTTCATCCTGTCTCGTACTAGATGTGGCGTGCATTCCCGCATGTGTTGTTGATTGACGCCACTTACAATACGAACAAGTATAAATTTCCTCTTGTGCAGGTTATTGGGTTGACATCGACCAGCAAGTCGATATCTGTCACGCATGCATTTATACAAAAGGAACGTGTGAACAACTACAAATGGTTGCTTGATAGGATTAAAGATATGTTGCATAATTGTATGGAGCCGCATGTAATCGTTACAGACAGGGATCTTGCCCTAATGAATGCGGTTCGTTACTCGTTTCCCGACGCGGCCAGGTGTCTATGCAGGTGGCACATATCGGTGAATATAGGCAAGCATCACAAAAAATCATTTGATGGTGAAAATTTGGAGAGATTTAAACACCACTGGAAAACGTTGTGCGATTCCCCGACAGAGCTTCAATATGATTACAACGTTGGGGTGATCAGGAGATTTCTTAACGAGCTAGACCGAAACCATAAGTTATTTGTACAAATATTTACATATGAGTTGATATACTTTCCTGATAACAAAGTTTAATATATTATATTTTGCAGGTGTTTGGAATTATGTGAGTGACAACTGGTTAGGACTTTATAGAGACATGTTCGTATCTTGTTGGACCAACAAGCACTTGAACCTCTGGGCATTATCTGGGTGCCAAAGTGAGTTGGCCAATTAAATTAGTTTTACATTTATTTTTGTTTATCTCAACCTCTGGGCCTTCAATGTTTGGGACTTTTAGACTGTCAGATAACATACAATTTAGTTCACATGAGCTTGTGTAATATTGGATTGTAAATTATGAATTATGTAAGATTAGTATAAGATTGAACATGACTACTAGATTCACCTGATGAACTTTAGGTCCGGATTTTCTAGCGAATGTAACCTGTTTCAACTAATCAAATGGTTTTTCATTAAGTCAAAACACTTCTCTATACCACCCTCTTTTATGATCAAAATCATTTGGTTTTTACCTACCAATTTGTTATGTTTACAAGTGCATTTAAAGTTGTTTTCTATTGTCAGTTTTGAAGTGTTTTAATTTGAAGTCGATTAATCGTATGTTACTTTAAGTGTAGCTTATGAAGGGACTGTTGTGGAGAACTTATTGTAGTTGCTGATAAGCTGGTCACGTGACTCCCCTGGATTTCATATAGAAAACTAGCATGGCTTCATCATCAGTACCTTGGTCACTTGAAAGTTTTCTTGGTTTGTTTCCTTTGAGTTCTTATCTCAATATTTTTATAATTTATTTGTTTTTGTTTAGATCTAGAGAATACTGAAGATGGTTCATGTTTTTAAGATGGTTAGTATAATCAATCAAAGGTATGTAAACTTAATTTAGTTTCTATTAAAAAAAAAAAAATCATCTAAAAACATGATGTATCTTTTTCTTGAAAGCTCTAACTTTGACCTTCTTAACTTTTTTATTCATGTTAAATTATAATTATTGTACTAATTGTTTTCTTCAAAAACTAAATTTTCAGGTTGAGATTCAATTTTGAAGAAAGAAGAAAACTATGACGATGATATCATTGTTTACCCACAGTAAAATGTTAATTACCTGATTTAATCATTCAATGTTCCAAAATACACATCTCAGCACCCTTACTTGCTCTATTTCCACTGTAGATGTGTGATCTTGGTCTTCCTGTGTTGCAGGGTATAAAGCCAGCTGGTATTTTAAAAGTGAAAGACCCACAAGTCAAGGAGTTCATAGAGAAGTGTTTGGTCCAGTTCTCTCTCAGAAAGTAGAATGGAAAGTGTACATGAGGCGGTCAATGTCAACTTGGTCAAGCTGCCAAATCCCATCTTATGTCCCATGGTGACAATAAGGTGTCATATGGCAGCTCATCTGCGAAAAGCACGGCCCGCACGTTTCATCAGTAGAACTTCAATTTGTTGATGAGTGTATCGATCTTCGATTGAAAGACGGGATGAATGAACAAAACTCTTTCACGTTTGCCTTAAGAATAGATGATGGTAAGAGCCATTTGTCTATGTAAACACTAGATGTGACAAAATGGATGGTCCGGGTAAGCGGTCAAAACAGGGATATCTTTCGCTGTCAGATGAAATGGGTTGGGTTGGCTGACGGCTGTGACGCTGTGTTGATCCAAACTTCTAATTGTTGTCAAATACATAAATTTTATACTATTGTTAATAATCTTTCTTCTTTTCTTTTTTTGTATAAAATGACATGGGAGGCTTCATGCGTTAAAATAAAATATAGATCTGTTTTAGGTGCTGTTCAATTTGCCAAGATATTTACTTATTTTTAAACAGACAATAATAGTATGTCCAGTAGGATTCTACAACCCATTTTTTCGTTTACATGAAAGTTTTAACTTTTTGAAGAAAAAGATTTAGCTGTCTTTTGTTAATTATGAAGAACAATTTTGTGTTTTTTTTATCATTGCCTATGTGAAATAATAATAATAATAATCATCTATCCTTTGATTATATGTGTAGCCGAACTGGTATTCGAATTGGTGATCCTACTGCCGTAAGCCTGTAAGTAATCACTCCTCGGGAATTTGTTTCACATTGTCATATTGGTCCTATTTAGAAAACTAAAGCACTAAGACAATGATTGTCTACTATCATCTGTTTGTGTCGATTTATCAACAAAAGAGTGGTAATAGTGGTCCATTATTTTTAGATTGCTCAGCAACATTACTCTCCAAGCTTGCCTGGATGGCCACCTCTCATGAGGGTGAATCCAATCCTGGACCGGTCATATACAGGTACGTTCACGTTCTTAGTTTTAGACTGGAGAAATCAGCTTTGCAAATTTAATGTGATAGTAGTTGATAGTTGTGTATTTGGGCACGGTCTAAAACAATATCTGTTTTCTGATTTTACCGGGCTGACATGTCGTAGATAAACATAACCCAAATCAGAAGTTGCTTGATAAGAGGGGTATACTTAAATGTCTGTTTTTTTAAGTTTTAAAACCAGTATACATATTTGATATAAATTACTTAAATAGTTAAATATTGGTTTTAAAATGTAGCCTCAATAAAGAATCACGGGCTCCACTGAATGCTCGAGTGTACATCGCAGGTGGAAATCCATTTGGGGGTGATTGAGCCATTCTTCCATTGAAGTCAGAGTTGTTTAATGTGGTGACAAAGGAGATGTTGGCTCGAGAAGCTGAACTCAACCCATACAAAAACGGAAGTACTATTTTGACGGCAATCGACTATATTGTATCACTAAGTAGTGATGTTTTTATGCCTTATGATGTCACATGGTTCAAGCCTTGCAGGTATAGGTGTATATATATATATATATATATATATATATATGCATGCTCTCTTAGATCTGTAGAAGTTAATAACTTAGGATAAACTTGATTTTATAATGATCGTTTGTGTTTTTTAAGGGTCATCGTGCATATGTTGGACACCGAAAACTGGTTACAATGTTTAGGAATTACAAGTGGCAACTTCAGCCTAGGGGTAAGAGACGTGAAAGTGTTCCTGGTGCCAGAACGTATATGTAAACACTAGCCATGGGATTGTTTTTCACCTTTGTTTAGAATCTTGACTTGGTATAAATAGATGAACTGAACATCAAAATTGTGTTTTACTATAACAAAACTATATAACTATGATGTATAATTTCAAGTGTTTAACACCAGTTGAATCATAATTGAACTATACTGATTCGGTAGAGTGTTCGTGTTTGTATATGAACAGACTCTATGGGTTGCAAATGATGGTTGTCACTAAACACAAACATGTGTTGTCATCAATTTAGCTTTTAATTTATGTGCTTAACCTATTTTTCTTTCCTTCAAAATTTGATGGTCATCTTTTACTTTGACTTCTGGAAATCTGTTTATGTATGCACCAACCAAGACAGCATTGTTGGTGCTTTTTTTTTCTTTCTATTCTGGCTAGAAAGTGTAAGTTCTAATTCAACTCAAGCTGACTGTTACGGATACAATCAAAATTCATACAACAATTGCCATCTAAAGCAATGAAATACTTACGTATAGGTCATGTTGAATGTATTGTGGTTATTCACATCAAAGAAAATATAGGATTAACAGCTACGTATCAAAAAATATAGTAAAGTTGCAGCATGTTATATTTGTTATTTGATTTTAAGCAACCAAAAATACAAATAGACAAACACAAATAGACTAACCATGCTCATGATAGATCTTTTTTGAAAACTTTTGAGTCAATGGATCATTTTACACAAGGCAACACACAAATATGTCTAAAGAGCACAACCAAAGAGTAAAATACCTGCTGCTGCTTTTTGGATTTCAGATTGCAAAACTTCCAGAATATATCAAACACAGACAAGACAAATACCAGAATAAACAAAATGCAAATGGTTCATGACAAATACCAAAATAAATATATGGTTCAGATGCCAACTTCACTACAGATCAAACACATCTCTTAACCTCTTTTTGACTTGCCAGGAAACTTCAAAGCCACCCCCACTTTGCCACCATAAGCCTCGACAAACAAGTTGTTTTTTATCAGATGCTTGATAGATTTCACCTGGTGCCAAAAAATACTTGCAAATTATAAATTAAATCCAAAAGCAAACATCAAATCCAAAAGCTAAGACTGTTTACCAGTTTGGGGGCCAAGAAGCAAACACCTCCTAGGACAACCACCACCTTGGCAGAATAGACAGCAACACCAAAAGCACCCATAATGCGCTTTTTTCGGGCAATGGATCCCATCAAGTTCTTGACGCGCGGGTCTGGAGGGAGATGCTATAAGACAACAAGAAGATTGGTTAATTTAAATAAACACAATTATTGTTAGCATGTATGTTAAGTATAAAATGCGATCACCATTGAGTATGTGATGCTAGCTAAAAAAAAACATACATTGCTCAACTGTTGAACAAGATCCAAAGACATCTCAGTGTTTCCCAAGCGAAAATAGGATAAGGCAAGCAGATAAAGAAACTCGTTCTTCCTGAGCCCTTCAGAAGTAACGAGCTTTGGAGTCAGCTCGACAATCAGGTCCCTCACATGAGTCAGGTCCATGGAGCATGCTTGGATGGACTTAACGGTAGAGAAATGAAACTCTTTCTCATCATTAGAAAAGGTGTCAAATGATTGAAGGTGAGCCTAAAAAATAAAACATTAAACAAAATTGTAAAAACATGAAGATTGCACATAAAAAATTGTAAGAAACCAAAACAGCAAAGAAAAAGTAAAGAGGTAAAGTAACAGTACACGAACGACTTTTGGGTCGAATGTCTCGAGTCCATTAATTATGTCCATAGTGATTGAACCAAAAAGAGCCACTGTAAATATATACATAAACATTTAGTTTCATGTTATAGAGTTTGCCAAGCCAAACACCACAATTAAAAATCACAAAGGGGGTAAGGCGCTTCAACGAGACGCAAAGATGCGATTGAAGTCGACACCGCGAGAGGCACATTTGAGAGATGAAAAGTTTTTACAGGAACGTAAAGCAGCATGTTTAATTCAGGGATATATTAGGAATTACATTAAAAGAGTTTTAGGTTTTCAAGAGTGACACAGGTGTCATTATCTTACTTTTAGCCATCATTATTTTAGGCTTATTAAATTAGGTCTCTAGAAAATTATATCTAGAAAAACAAAACATTAACTATATTCAGATTCATTAACATTAACTATATTCATATTTAATGGTATTTAGATTAATATTTAAAAAATAAAATAAAATGAGTAATAGTCATACCAATAACCTTTTTCATTTTAACAAATATCTAAACAAAATCTTTCTATTAAATAAATGCAAGCATTTATTAAAGCCATATAAACAAATCTAGATAAATAACTAAACAGCGGTTCATAAACATGGAATTAAAAAACGAAATGAGTAACAGTCAATAACAATAACATTATCTATCAATCCATAAATAGAAGATTCATTCGATATTAAAATTGAAAAGGGAAAGAAAAAAGAGTGCAACTTACGGCGGATGTCTCTCGATTAGGGTTTTAGTGGTGGTAGAAAATGAGATCAGTTTATAAAGGGTTAGGTTTGTCAGGAACCGTTGGATGGAAATGGATCAATTTAATCTGAACCGGACGTTGAAAAAAAGGCGTGTGTTTTACTTGATCATACTTATTGATGTAATTCTAATCTAATCCATTTTTCTTAATTAGTTTATCAAAAAATAAAAAAATGAAAAGGAGGAGTGTTTTTTTACTTAATCATATATTTGATGTAATTTTAATCCATTTTTCTTAGTTAGTTTATCAAAAAAAATAAAACAATGAAAAAAGAAGAGTGTTTTCTACTTAATCATATATTTGATGTAATTTTAATCCATTTTTCTTGGTTAGTTTATCAAAAAAAAAAAAAAAATTTGAAAAAAAGGGAGTGTTTTTTACTTAATCATACTTTTGATGTAATTTTAATCCATTTTTCTTAATTAGTTTATTAACAAAAATTTTAAAAAATGTTTGTTTTTTTAGATTTAAAAAAAAAACACAATAGACACATACATGTATCAAAAAGATAAAAGTAAAAATGAAAATTAATAAATTACCTCAATTCAATCTCGTTCATGGTTGGTTAAACCATCATAACATCAAAAAGAATCACATACATATACCAAAAACACAACAGGAACAATAAAACTTGAACATCAACTCAAGAATCATAGATTCGTTTGAAGAGTTGGTGTTCAAGTTTTGTTGATTCGATAGTGTTGTTATTGTGCTTCATCATTTTTCATAGGTGGATCCGATCATTTCTTTGTGTGGAGGGATATCTCTCAAAGATGCATGAAAAAAAGATAGAAATAGCATGAACGTATAGCTTATGATATGCATGAAAGAAGATAGAAATAGCATGAATCGGTTATTTTGATGATATGATTAAAGAGAAGAAAGTGTAGAAGAGATGATGATAGGACTATAGGGAAGGGGTTGGGATATATATGGAGAAGAGAAAGAGATAGAGATAGAAGAGAACTAGGAGTGAGTGATTTATGGGTTAATTCCGGATTTAATTATTATTATTATTAGGGTTTTGCTAATGACAGCCCTTAGGGCTGTCATTAACATGCATAAAATATTTGTACTTTTACCATAAAATTCAGGGGGCTGGGCTTTTGATATAGAAGGTACAAATTTTTTATGCATGTTATTGACAGCCCTAAGGACTGTCATTAAAAAAATCCTTATTATTATTATTATTATTATTATTATTATTATTATTATTATTATGTGATGTGATCACATAATAGATGCCTTGTATTTACTTTCCAAAATCTAATAGATGCTTGTAAATAATTAATACTCGTGACACATCTCCATATATATATATAATTTAAGAAAATTTGATTTGATTTAATTAAATACATATTAACCAAACTGGTTAGCAAATCCTTAATAATAATATATGGATATTATGTGATTATGAATTTGAATACGGGACGGTTACATGTACCCACAAGACTTTTAAAATGCTATACGAAATTGTTCTCACAAGACTTTTTATAATGGGACATACGTAGCCTCCTATCTTTGAGTAGGGGTAAGGCTACGTATATCTTACCTTCCTCAAACTCCGGCTGTTGCCGGGATTGAATATCGATTGTTGTTGTTTATTTATATAAATCTAAATCTATTCCTAATTAACACGGTATATGCCTTTCCATGTGCCATCACCATCTAAACCCCTCATTTTTGAAAGAATCAAAGAAATGGTCCACTAAAAATTATTTGGTAGACTCTCTACCACACAATCCCTAGGACCACGTCCTTCGTAAGATAAGTTACCATGTACCCTTGATAAAAATTATTATTGTACATATTTTGGTAGGTACGTGAACACATCACACACACTTAAATTAAATCTTGTAATGTAATAAATACGCCTGCATGGTCCATATGAATTTAAGCTCATAAGGGGGAGGGAGTGGTTTCACCTATCCCTCCCTTCACCAATTTTTCATATTATCAATACCCAATAAAAACCTTCCAACTCACACTTCACCAATTCACCTCAATTTTCACCAATTTGGTGGCATTGGTTTCACCTAATCACCTAATTGCCAC
>JAOEHQ010047465.1:0-10821 GCA_025447715.1 Asclepias incarnata | reverse complement strand
AACGAGCATCTTCCAGAAGACATCAAACCAACTCCATTAGATAATAAACCATATGAACTAAATAGCCTTTCATTATACACAAACAAACAGCCAACCTTCACAATACACTATAAATGATGAAGATAAACTTAACATTTTTAATCATCTTCCAATAAATACAAATTAACAGAAACACAAAAACACTTGCACATAGCAAGTTAATTTTACTTACAACCCATTGAAACAAATACGGTTGCCACCTCCGGCCGCCACCACGGTTGCCACCACCGGCACTTCCGACCGCCACCACAGCCGATGGCAGCGGCGACACTCTTTTCTCCATCTTTTTCTTCTTCTTAGTCGGCTTAACCGCTTTAGAAGAGCCTCTTCCTCCTTATGCTTGCGCTTTTTCTCCAACTTCTCTTTCTCGAGCTTCTTGATCCGAGAACTACTTCTGACCACTGGTGACGATGCTTGGGGGCCTTGGTTGAGGCGTTTGTGATGAGAGAAGGGGTGGTGGCCGTTGGAAGAGAAAGGGGCGGAGGAATATGCATAGAAAGGGGGCTCTGTTTTTTTTTACAAGCTCAAATATTAGTTGGAATCTTTTGGGTGTAATATAAAAAGGTTTTTTTTTTATAAAGTTACTTTTGGGTTGTCTCAATCATTATATAAAGTCCATTGGCAGAGGAATAAAAATTCTAATAAATTGGTATCCCTAATAAAATAAATTGGTATCTTTAAGATGCCCCGGGATGTTTTGGACAACTTATGAATTTAACAGGGGACTTTTTGATAAATGGAATTTGCAATTACCCAATACCACGTCATCGATCCACACAATCTTATAAAATGCATCACACGAATCGTCAATATCCACCGTCGGATCTTAAATATTTTTCACAGCCCGCGAATACACTTTCAAAATCCCCCCAAATTCAATTCCTCCCATCTCTTATTTAAAGGACGCCTCCCTCCTTCCCTCCCATTTCACTGATTTCAAATCACATCTCTCTCTCACTCTTCTAATTCTCATCAAATTTCAAATATTCAATCTCAAAATTTGATTGATTAATAAAAAATGTCTGGGCGTGGAAAGGGAGGAAAAGGGTTGGGAAAGGGAGGAGCGAAACGACATCGAAAGGTGCTGAGAGATAACATTCAGGGTATCACGAAACCGGCCATTAGGAGGCTTGCAAGGAGAGGGGGTGTGAAGCGTATCAGTGGACTCATATACGAGGAGACCCGTGGAGTGTTGAAGATATTTTTGGAGAATGTGATACGTGATGCCGTTACTTACACGGAGCACGCTCGTAGGAAGACTATTACCGCTATGGATGTCGTCTATGCTTTGAAAAGGCAGGGCAGGACTTTGTATGGTTTCGGAGGCTAATTATTAGATGTATACATGCCTTATTATTAAGTTTAATAGCGTTGCAGATCTGTAATTGGTGTTGAATTTAATTCATCTTATTATGTTGTTTAATTAATGGAATTTAAGTCAAATTTATCTTCATATTAGATTTTGGGTTTTTCAGATGAGCCAAATTTAAGTCGATTGTTTACATTGATTGATTTATGGTGTAAAAATTGTAAATATGTGTTTGATAATTTTCACTAAAAAAAGCAAAATGACAGTTATATTCATCTTACATGTATACGTTTAGTCCCTACCCAGTTTTAGTGAAAAATAAAAGTTACAGAGAGACCTTAAAATCTTGGACTTTTTTCTAGCACACTCACCACAGTTTTATACCCTTGATTTACCTCAATGTTTGGAAGTTTTTTTTTTTACCGGCTAACCCCACCTGATTCCGCCTCCCGTTTACACCAAATCTGGCTACCAGGCAAAATTCACGAAGATCTTGCTTCTCACAAGGATTAATCCTACGCCCCTCAACCTCACCAGAGGGGAAAACCTCCCGACCTAAAATGTTTGGAAGTTATTAACAAGTAGTTTATTATCTTTTGTAAAAAGCCATCTTTAGAGTGCTTTTGCAAAAAAATTTATTTTTATCTTTATAAATATATTTGTTTAGGCTTATTGTGTTTTGATTACTTAATAGGTTGGGGAGAAACAACCACCAAGATGGCTTAGTGGTTAAAATGTGATGTCTTTACAAGATGCTTTAAGTTTGAAGATTTCTAGTTAAACATCTTGAGTGACCAAGAAAAAGGTTCGAAAATTGTTATGGTATACCTCAATTAGTCAGCATACATCCAAGTCAAAGACTCATCTTTTCGATATTTTATGTGGGATAAATATAAGGGAGACTATAGTGACTTAAGTTAGGGGCCCATATTTTCTTTAGTAACAATCGTATCTAATTTCGTCTCTCACGAGGTACGGTGAGGTGAGATGGAGACCACCTTACCCTCCTAAGATAGAAAGACTATTTACAGAAAGATCTTTGGCCATTTTGTAGAAAGTAATGATCAAATCCTTAACATCTATTTTCAAATGCAAAGAATTTCCACTTGATACAACCATACCTTTTTAGGGGCCTATATTTTCTTTCTTTAGCTTAAATTTGTTGAGCAATGATGTTACTGGGGAAAACAATAACAGAAGAAAATATGATGTCTTTGTCTCTTGTCACCATTCACCAACACCAAGTCACATTAACACAATATACACTGGGCTTACGTATCTTGAACTTATGGGCTAGAGGGGGTCAAAAATAGTTTATTTTGTGCATTTTATAACAAATAAAAAAAAAATCCTCAAACTTAACCGTATTTGATTGGACTTGAGTGGCCCAGTTAAAATGTACATAACTCCCCTGTATCATCAGGAGTCAAACCATATGAAGGCAAACTCTAAATACTAAAGATATGATCTCAAAAAACATGAGACTTCAGAAAAGCCTTGGAAAATTTGAAGCATACAACTATACAAGTAATAAATTTGTGGACGTAAAATTTTTAAGTTGAATTTGTGGATAGACAAACTTACAATAATGGGTTAAATAGAAAGAAAAAGGGACTACTCATATACACCAATGAAGAAAAAAAATATTACATAAATACTTCACCCTCTCAATCTCAAAGACTCCAATAATGGATTATAAGTTGTAGAACTTCCATATAATACTTACAACTATCTTGATTCTTGAGTTTCATAAGGATAAGATTAATAATTGTGTCAAGTTAGTATGATGTTTGGAATTTGATATAAAGGGATAACACCACTACATTTAAGGGAGGAAATATATTGGTATCACATTTTTTTTATTAACGTATCACATGGTACAACTGATATAGCAGATATTATAAATATATAATGCATTGGAATAGTAGATTTATTAAAAGTTATGATAGTATTATCAATTCCCTACATTTAATGGTATATGACATGTTATGAAAATTAATATACTTTATCTGTTCCAAAATTACATAATCTTAAAGGATAAAAATTGTCATTTGAACAAAAAATACACACTCGGTTTGATTTAGATCAACTGGCATCCTGAAGGTGGGATAAAGCTCAGTGACCATAAGGCCCTGGGTTCGAATCTCACAAAGAGGTTTTCTACAACAAAATAATGGTCTGTCAGTGATCTAACAATTTTTATTAAAAAAAAAAGAAAAAAGAAAAAATACAGTGTAATAATTACACTTCTTTTAGATTACGTGTTTTTTTTAACTATATTTTTGGGACCAAGTAAGCAACATTTAATAAAAAGGAAAAATCACCGTTTTAGATTCAACCATTCACCTTTTTACCATTTTAGTCACCCGTTTTTTATTTTTGTTAAAATAAGATGCAACCTTTTTTTTTTTTTATCACTTTAATCACCCATTTTATATTTTTGTTAAAATGGGATGCAACATTTCACTTTTTTACCACTTTAGTCACCCACATTTTATTTTTGTTCAAATGAGGGCTAATATTTAGCCATTGTAACACATTGTCTACCCACTTTGACATAAGATTAGTACCTATTTTAATTTTAACATATTTCCAATCTTAACTTTAACTATTCTGATCACAGTAATATAAAAAAAAAATTAAGAAAAAACAACATAAGATGCATAACATAAGATGCATGCATAATATCACAGTAATACCCATTTCCTTTCATTCATTCATTCATTAATTAAAGTTAAAAAAAACATTATATAAACAACAACAACAATGACCATAAATATACAAAGATATTTAAAAGGTCTTCGAATCCCTTGGTTATTAATTGAGCTTTATAAAAAGTAAGCCATTAAGAGTATTTTGATAAATTTAAAAAAAAATTAGGTTAAAAATGAAAGAGGCAGAGGGAAAAATGGATGAATACAATAATGGGTGTTGACGTGTCATACTACGTTTTGATGGCGTGGCAAAAATAACCGTTTCAAGTAGCATGACAAACCACGTGGAAGTTCATATGGATTGGTTGTAGTTACCCATTTTCAACATTTTTCATAATGTGAGTGATTAATGTAACAATCTATCCAAAGGTTGCATCCTATTTTAACAAAAATTAAAGGTGAATGACTAAAGTGGTAAAAAGATTAAATGTGGGTGACTAAAGTGGTAAAAATATGAAAGGTTGCATCCTATGTAGTTAATACCCGAAATATCGGTTATAGCTGTCGAGAACCGATATTTGAGATATCGGTTATAGCGGTGATATAGCGGTGGTATAGCGGTAATATTAATCTTATGCAATATATATATATATATATATCATAATTAATACTTAGTAATTAATAATAATATCAAAAGTCTTTAAAATGTCAATGTTTGAAGGGTTGTTCCTGTCAAATATGAAAAGATAAAAGTCGAGGGGGTGTTGTGTAATTAACTAAAAGTTATTTAAAGACACCAAAAAACCCTAATATATCAATCAGGTACGCCACTTCTTTCTATTTTTGAACAGCGCTCCCTACTTCTTCTACCTCTAGATATTCTGTGATGCTTCTACTTCTATCTTCTTCTTCTACCTCTAAATCTTCTTCTTCTAAATTTAGATCCGCCGAAATCTTTCTGTTTCAAATCAGGTACGCCATTTTAAGCCTTCAAAATCTGTTGCTATGAACAAAACCGGTAATAGCGTTGATATGACCGCTATATAGTAATCAATATATCGGCGTGATATCGGTAAATAGCGTCGCTAATAGTGGAACCACTATTTTGACCGAAGGCCGCTAACCGCTATAGCACTGCTATTAACTACATAGGTTGCATCCCATTTTAACAAAAATAAAAGATGGATAACTAAAGTGGTAAAAAGTTGAAAGCTTGAAGTTAAATGAGTGATTTTTCCATTAATAAAATAAGGGGAGTGATAAACTTACATCATTTTTTTTGCCATCTACAACAAAATACAAGCTGTTACTGTATAATGTACAACTGTCTAAAGCAGTAATTGTTATGGATGACAAAAAATGTTGTAAATTTATCATCTCCCATAAAATAAATAGCCTCTATGGACAGGGTTCGTTACCCGCTTGTCAATGTTAGAGGCTCATGACCTACAAATTAATTAATTAGGGATAATAACTACATGCAAAATGCAACAGTAAGTGAGATCTACGCAAAGAAGAGAAAAGAATTATTTTTTTTTTTATAAAGGAATGACATCTTTACATATAACTCTCATCGTGGACAATCAAAAATAAAATAATTTTTACCTCAAAGAACTTTTTTAAAATTTTCAAACAATAAATTATGAATTATTAAATAATGTAAAGGCATTTCTGCCTTTAATAGGGGTGATGCTCACCTTTAGCTTTTATCTCATGGACCATGTCAAAGATACATCTACTTTATAAAGTTTCATGGCCATGTTTCCTCAAAGAACGATCCTTTGGACCATAGAGTGCAAAAAGGAAATTGTCCCTTTGGTAGACCAAACAAAATTTGATGTTGTCATTTATTTTCCTTTCACCTTTTTCTTTACATTTTAGAGTACCAATCCACCAAGTGTGTTAAATCCACTCATCATATCAATGGCAAATTTTTTTTTATTTTTCTTCTTATTTTTACATTTTTTACTCATATGTTGAATCATTGCAACACCGAACGACCATGGAAACATTTCATTTTTACAGAGTGAGTTTTTCCAAACTATCAAATTCTGTAGGTATTTTTTTTAAAATTAGGAATAAAAACTGTATTATTGTAACAAACCAAATGGACCATTGGTGTAATTAACTCTAACAAATATCTTAGCATCTTATATCCAATGAGATTAAATCCAAAACTTTCAAAATATCTAAAGAATAGTCTATCATTATCCGATATTTATCTCTAACTCCAAACCAAGATAAACATAACATTACCTATAAACACAAACAACTCAAATTCAACTTTACTTTTAACCCCTTATGCCAAACAACTTAATATATTTGCTAACTTTAAATCCGCCTACCCAAATTTTATTTTATTTTTCTTAACGGTTGTTTCTCTATTCCTCCTATGTTATCCTAAATGTTACTCGTCAATGTTCAGGTTTGAACATGAAACCTCTAAACAAAGACAAAATATCTTCCCTCATTCGAAATTTATAACTAATTGGGTTAGAGGTCATTAACTTCTCTAAAACATCAGTGACATCAAAAGTTCAAATTCCTAGTTTACATACATGACTAAAAATACATATATACATCATTTTATGATCATGTCAAACATAAGGATACACATGGCTAATTGATAGACTTAGATATGCTGGTAACACATAACATGATAACTGACTAAAATTTAAAAAGAAAAATTGCATAATGTCATTATTATTTTTATTTGAATCTTAATCATTATTTATCATTATCAAATTTCTAAGCATATTTATAGTCTTATTAAATTATTTATAGTTATTATTTGGAAAATAATAAATCCTTTTAAAAATTAAAAATCCTTTTAAAACCATAAAATGATTACATATAGATTTCATTATCTGTTGATTTTTCCTTATGTTAGTTATAAAGATATTTATGCTATTCTTATGGAAAGAATTTCCTTTATTATTTTTATATAGATATATTAATTTATCTACTAAATATTCTAAAACCAAGTAGAATAAATAGTTTTACCACTTTTTTTTTAATCAACAAAGCCACTAGTATTGGGGGCATAGTTTATAAATCAATCAAAAGGGCTTACACTAAAAATCTCCTCTTTCTTTTTTTCTTCTCTCTCACATCGGCCTCCATTCATTCAATCAAATCTATCAATCCATCCATGGCTTCTTCTTCCCAAGCAAGTCTCCTTCTTCAGAAACAACTCAAAGGTAATCATACATATCAAGATATCTATATCTATATCTATATGATTATATATATGATATTTGATGATCTGGGGTGGTTTGTGTTATAGATCTATGTAAAAACCCTGTTGATGGATTCTCTGCTGGACTTGTTGATGAAAGTAATATTTTTGAATGGAGTGTCACTATTATCGGACCGCCTGATACTTTATAGTAAGCACTTTTGTCTTTTTCTTTTTCTCTTTCATATTTCAATTATATCATAATATATTGAATCTATTTATTTTTGTTGTAGATTGATGTTCTGGGTTTTGTTTAATTTGGTTTAGTTAGTTTTATTTTGTTAATTGTATATAATTTTTTCATGGGTTTTAAGGATTTATTTCATCATAATTTAATTTTTTCAATACAATATAAAAAGTTTTTTTTGCTTAAATATGCTGCTTTAGTGTATATAGTTTCATTCTAGTGAGTTTTTTGATATAAAGATTGAAGCTTTATGTGGTTAATTTGTTAAGTACTGGATCTTTTGGGTTTTGGGATAATATGGCTTGTTCACGTTATAATTGTTAAAAGATTGAAGCTTGATGCGATTTAGGTTAAATTTTAAACCATGATAAAGAGTTTGTTGATCAATTGTTGAATTTGCGGATTTTGTTGTTGATTTGTCGTGAAAAAGGTTATCTTTATTGGCTTAATATGTCCGGCTGTCTTTTTTCTGAGCATATGATAGGAAGATGACGATATATATAATCATTTAAGATTGTATTTTATGAAGGTTATGTTTCTGACTCTTCGTTATGGAATTCATTGTTTCAGTGATGGAGGGTTTTTCAATGCTATAATGACCTTTCCACAAAATTATCCGAACAGCCCTCCAACCGTAAGGTTTACCTCGGAGGTGTGGCATCCAAACGGTTAGTAGGGAACATTTGTGGCATTCTTTCTTATTTTTGAATATTTAGATTTCGCCATGTTAAATTTGACAAGATGTTACTTTTGGTATTGTAAAGTTTACCCTGATGGAAAGGTCTGTATATCGATTCTTCATCCCCCTGGTGATGATCCCAACGGCTATGAACTAGCAAGTGAACGCTGGACTCCAGTTCATACGGTATGTCATTTGCCGTTTTATTATAAAAATGTATGTTGTGTGGGTGTCTTTATAAGTTTTTCATCGTACATGATGTTCATAATCCGAAGAATTTTACACAAGGAATGCCACAGTTTTGTGCATGTCAATAAGGATATGCATCCTTCATGCCTGTCTTTGTTTTTGCAATTTGCAAAGCTCTTGTTCAAATAGTGGTCGTAGTTGATTGTATTTGTGGTTACAGATATAGGATTAACAATACAGGATCTTTCGTTGCATTTAATATAGGACTAACAAGACGACATGATTTTTCGTGTATATGTGCATATAATTTAGGTAAACTTGTTGAGGCCCAATAGAAGGGAGAAACTGTTTATGATTCATATTTAAATATATAACAAGCAAATAATTGAGCTGGAGCATCATAGTGTCCCCTAATTACTCTTATTATAGTATGGTATAACCATTATAGAGTATGAAGGAGGAAGAATGAGCTATTGACTTTTTCTAAACATTGTTCCTGGCTTCTTACTGCTATAGAATCATTGTTCGTGTTTATCGTGCATAATTTCAACAAAAATCAACTATGATGCGTGAAAATGAAGTTGATATTTGAACCTATTATTGCCAAGTACGCTTGTCTCTTTTGCTTTTTCAGTCCCTGAATCTGTCCCAAGTTATAAAAAAAATATATCAAACCGCAGTGGTTTCTCACATATCTACAATTACAATATTCTGATTGCAACAATGAGCAAAGTATGATGGGTTAAGAAGTTGATCACCCATACTGGTTAAATGGTTTAAAAACGGATCACAGTATATTCAAGTGTCTTTAACCTTCTAAATTGTTCTATTAAAAAAAGCTAGATGGTTTATCATACTAATAGAAATAGTATCTGTATTCATACAAGTTTTGGTAGTTCTTCATATATTAATTATTCTTGAAAAATAGTTGTGCTGATACTTCAATTTATTTGCCACATTTTCTCTGCCTATATTTAAATTTATCTGCCACATTCTTTCCACAAGCAAAAAATCCGTGCTCACATTGCTTGTGTTATTATACTACTTGATTGACTGATTTACAATATGTTTACTCTATTTATTTTTCACCTATATTTTTGGACATCCCATTAATTGATCAAAGTACAATGTTTACAGGTAGAGAGCATTGTTTTAAGCATTATATCAATGCTTTCCAGCCCTAACGACGAATCGCCTGCTAATGTGGAAGCTGCGGTAACAAATATATACCCTTTTATTACATATTCATATTGCATAAAAGGGTAACATAGTTGGGTCGTATTTCTATTTAGATGAACATGGTAGTATCACATACCAAAAAGGGTTCAACTTTCAAAAATGTTGATTGAGGGGATAACCTCGTTACCCTGTCAAGCCGATGATGTGGCAGCTGCTGTGTCCGTAACTTTGACCCTGTCAAGCTGATGATGTGGCTGCTGCTGGTGCGGCGGTGGCTTGGCACATGAAATTTGGTTAACTTACAAAGTACTCTTAAATGAAAGGCGGCTGATTTTTTTTGTGTAGTGAAAATATTGTGATCCCCAACATAGAAACTTGACCAAACTATTTTATCTTTTTATGTAGTTGTCCATTTTTACACATTGTTGTTTCAACCATATGATGCCTCAATATAATTCATTTGTGTTATAATCTTCATGTGTAATGTTGTGTTTACAGAAAGAATGGAGAGACAGAAGAGACGATTTCAGGAAGAAAGTTGGCCGATGTGTGAGGAAGTCGCAAGAGTTTGACTGAATCCGAAGTGGTGAGTCCTTATGGCTGATTTTTTCCGTGTGGAATTGCCATGTTAAGTTTCTTATTTCATATATCCTTCTACACTCTTGTTTCGCTTTACTTAATGTTAATCACTTGTGGAACACGTTTAAAATGCCATTTTTTGGGACGCTTTCTTTGTTTCTAGTTCCTCTGTTTGGTAATTTTTTGACTTAAATGTTATTAATCTGATAAGCTTGTTAAGATGGAATGGTGTGAAATGGATCATGCCTGTTCTTTGTTCGAAGGACTTGTATGATTGTATCAGTTTCTTAAATGAAGATTGCTTGTATCTTGAAGTCATTAGCGGGTGAAAAGCTGTACTTATGACATATAAATTCACTTGCTGCCATTTTATGTGGGCTGGGGATAGATGACCTTTTCCGGTGTTCTTTTGACACTGTGTTGTGCAATCTCTTGCTAACTACAAAGAACAAAGTTAGTGATTGATGTGCTTGACAGTGCAGATTGATTATGTGATTAGACCAAAACAATACCTTGGAAAACTATTAGTAAGAGAAGCTATGAATGAATTATGTCAACCATTACAAAAAAGCACTAGTTGATGTTAAGATTTTGGTAAAATATATTTCATGTTAACAGGGACATTTAGTATTTGAATGACTAATGAGGTGGAAATTTTTTATGAAATGGTAAAAAGTCAGTGTACATCTGAATAAAAAAGATTTGCCATTATTTTTTATTTTTTTTGGAACGGCTACTTTCATTTAAATCATAAACCCCAATACAATC
>JAOEHQ010047464.1:0-10821 GCA_025447715.1 Asclepias incarnata | reverse complement strand
TTTTCGTTGCGATTTTGCGTTTCTCGTTGCGATTTTGCGTTTTTGGTTGCGATTTTGCGTTTTTGGTTGCGATTTTGATGGCTATTTTGTGATAATTCAAAAAAACTTGGTTAATTTAGTATAATCTTAATCAAATTTGGCTACTCATGTTATTTTCTCTAGTTATATACTTGAAGAACAAAAACAGAATTAACAAAGGAAAAGTACATATGCCAAAGTGTTCCCTATCTTGTGATTGGTCACAACAGTTGGGCCAGTCCACGTGTCACAATATTCAACCAATCAGAATCAACTAAACACGTCTTTAAGGGCAATTTCGTCAAACCAAAAGTCAAAGTCTCGTCCTAACTCCTAACGGTGGGACTGACTGTATCTAGTTTCTTCTTCCTACTTACTTACTTTAGTATAAACTGTTTTCTTGGATCTTCCACACACACACACACTTAGAAAAACATAGTAATAACGTAGAATGGCGGAAACCAATCGATATAGGTTGTTATTTATAATTATAAGCATAATATTGTGTTCATCATATATACAGATATCGAATTGTTTAAAAAAAGAAGCTGGAATAGCTAGAAAAGAAGATATCCCGTTTATTAAATGTCAAGTTTGTGAAAAACTTGCCAAGGAATTGTATCATCAAGTTATCGATAAAGAAGCCAAAATCTCTCCTAAGAAGGTTTTTCTTTTTTTTCTTTTTTGGGTTTTTGTTGTTTTTATGTTTGTTAATTGATGATACTTTTGGTATCAGATATTGGAGTATGATGTGATTGAGATTGCGGAGAATGTATGCAATTTGAAGAAGCAAGAAGCTGATTGGATGCTTAAAATTGATATAGTAGAGAAAGGGGATAGATTGGAGGTAATCAATCTATCTATCTAATTCGATATATATATATATCATTCTTTCCTTGTAATTTACAGTAGTTATGTAATTGGCAATTGCTTAGAGTTTAATATAAATGTATAACATGTAATGCCATGTGGGACTTGAGACATTTTGGTATCATAATGCTAGATTTCGGTGGTCTATGTCATTGAATAGTTTCGATGTGTGGTCCCAACTTATATGATGCCCGAATAGAACGAATGTGCTTTCAAAAGTCTGTCTTACTGTGAGACGGAAAGAACAAAGGAATTATAAAACTGAGAAGATAGGATGAAATCTAATGGTATAAACGCATAGCATAGGTATCTTTTGATGCTTTAGACAGGTATTCTAGCTTTTATTTGGTCCATTGGTAGCTTGTTGAACTACTTGACGTGAGAACATTGGATGTTTGTAGTACTGATTCCCGGATGTATCCACTATTCCACTTAAATTGATATTTAGACGTTGATGTATGCTACTAAGTTTGTTCTGCAGCAAACTTTCCATTTTTTGGAATGACTGTCATTTGAGTGGCATGAGGCAATATTAACTTATTACGATTACGATGTAACTGAGATGCCAAAATAAGAATACAAGTTTGGTATAAACAAATAGAACATTTTTTGATGCTTTGGCTGGTATCCTATCTTTTAATTTGGTCCACTGGCAGTTAGTTGAACAAGAATCTGAAGGGCAATGTGGCTCAGAATGCAAAACCATCGAACGAGCTTGTCAACAGGTAACTAATGTTTCCTTTTATTTTTCTGCTTTTTTTCCCTTCATGTATCAGAAAGCTTAGATTAAATTTCAATATCTGAGCATTTCTATTGTAATGTTTGTGCTACATTTAAGGTATGATTTTTAATACTTGGCTTTTTTAGGTTTTAGGAGACTATGACACGGATGTGGCCGAGTATATTTACAAAAAGAAGCCTCAGTTGAGCTCATTGGTTAATTTCATGTGCAAAGATCTTACCGGAGCATGTAGTACTAAGCCACCACCAGTTCCTATGGTAAATTCATTCTGTCATTCATTTATTTCCATAATATGAAGAGGACCACAAGTATGCTCCTAGTTCCATGATTATTATAATGTTTCGACTATAATTTAGCGAATTGTTTGACTATTTGTTAGATGTTTAAAAGTTCTCCAGCAGTGACAAAATAAGGAAATCCTGAAGCTATAATTTAAGTATCATTATTTTTATGGCAAATAGTTAATCCGAATTTGATAACTTTTCGAAAACGAAAAATATTGCATTTTGATGAGATAAAAGCCATACCTACAATCAAGTTATGGACAGTGTGGGTAATCTTGAAGAGGGTTGAAGCCAAGAGAATATAAATTTATAAATGAAACTTAACTTTGGTTCTTGGGCATGGTGTGCATCTGTTTTTAACCATACTCTGCTTAATGCCCAACTTTTACTTCGATGAACTTTATATTAATCTGGTTATGGTCTTGCACACTTAACTTTCACATTCATTGAGTTATGTATCATGTAAAATTTTCAGGGTAGGGAGCCGGGGGAGACTTTTGTCCCAAAGTCAGCAAAAGAAGCTGAAATGGAAAAGATGTTAAAATCAATGGAGGGCATGCCCGGAGCACCTGGCATGAAAATGTATTCAAGGGAAGAACTGATGAGTGGAAAAGGCATGGACGATGAAGACGAAGATGAAGAGGATGAACCATCAATCCCTTCAAATTTGGTAAGAATTTAGATTGCCATTTTGACCAGTCTCCTAAAAATGGGCTGATTTGGGTAATGTTTTTTTTTTTACCTCTATTGACTGGTCCAAAAGTTTACTTTTAAAGCGTACACCCCCCTAAATAGTCTAATCCAAAATATTATTATTATTAATATATAAGAATATAGTTTTTGTAGTTATATTTAACACATTAATCACTTACAAAGTTTAAAAGGGCTAAAAGAGAGTTTGTGGGGGTCAACCCGGTCCTTCCCTTAGTAAAACTACTCGTTCTGAACCATTTCCCTTGCCCATTAGACCTATCCGTTTTGCTACCTCTTTGAAATACCAAGGTTTATTCTTCTCACATTTAAACAATAGCGATACCCAATCCTGTAAGGGGCGGGGTATGAGGGACGTGAGATGTAGGCAGTCATACCTCTAGCCGAGGATAGAGAGACCTTCTCACATTTAAATAAATTTTGGTTACCTATTGAAACATTTTCGGTTTTTGTAACTTGAATAGGGAAAAATATTGAGGGAAAAGGAAAGCAGCAAGAAGAATGTGGACTGGAAGGAAAAGATAACAAAAGGGTTAAAAGATGTCGGTGAAGCAACAAGGAAACATGCAACAAAAATGTCTTACAAGTTACAAAATTGGTGGAAAGCAAAGAAGGCAAGCTTCACGCAGCAGAAAGTTGAACTTTAGGGTCTATGCTCTGATTTTCAACTGAATTTTTGTAATCTAATTTTTATTTTCTTTTGGGATTTGACTTGTATAATTTTTTATTTTTTCTTTAAGAAGATACGATAGGTTATGAACCATGCTTTATGAGTATGTTTAACAATAACAATTTACATCATCCGAGCATTTTACTTATGACACAGTTAGGCTTATCCATCATGTTTTCTTTCTAATTACATTATTATGGCGAGAATATTTTTATATAGTCTTAATTTGATTAAAAGGTAGTATGTTTCCTAATCTACATACAACTATCACCAAGTAGCATAATGACAAGGAGTTATGTTTCTTCACAAGAGGTATTATGTTTGAATCCTGCCATGGGCCAAATAACAAGGTTAGGCTAGGCTAGGTTGCTACATCTGAGTAAGAAAATGGGTATTCCTTTACTTGTTTCCTAATCTACATACAACAGTGGTTCCAACCATTGGGCCATGTTATACAACTTGAGCATGCTTGCTCTTGGATTTAAATGGAGTATTCTTAGCCAATGCGGGGTTAGCTCACCTGGGAAAAAGACCAAGGTTCAAACCTTGACATAGGTATATTTGGGGTAGTTTTAAAAGTAGGACTAGATTTAATGTTTTGTTTTAAAAAAAATGGAGGATTCTTAACTTCTTTAGACGGAAACCTTGAATCACAGAATATGCACAGGTTCAATAAAGCTTATCATTAATATTTTCTTTACAGTTTCTATAATTGTTGGATCTTTACATTTTTATGTTTTGCAAGTCCTAGTCATTGCAAGCAAAATGTTGGTTGGCCGATATTGTTAGTTTGATTGGTATATCATTTTAGTGTCGATATTTAGCCTTGTTATAATATATATTTTATAATTAGCGTGTAAAACTCTACTAATCTATGCAACGTCCCTTTTGAACAGAAACATAATCAATTATTATACAAGGGAGAGTTCAAAGTCTTGTTTCTTTTTCTTTTCGAATCTGATACTTTGCTCCTTTTTATCATACAAAGTTCTCTGGCGCTCAATTTTTGTCTTACAAGCGTGCTATCAGCTTTAAAAAAATATATATATATATATATGAAAAAAGAAAAAAAGAAAGTGTAGGGAGAAAGAGTTGGCAGATACAAAGGTAAAATATAAATAAGAACACCCAATTTCCATGAGAAAAATAGAAAGAATCAATACATGTTACAAAATTCGATACATATAATCTTGGTGGAAAAGAATTTCGATCGTACAAGAACTTGACCCGCCACACAATACCTTCTTCGACTGTGTTTGAGACACTTGATTCAAATTAACGCATTTTGTATTGTTGGGTCCTTGAGATGACACAACGTTGACCATTTAATGAGTAGTTGAGGGTGATGTCCACATCTCTTGGATTCTTCTTGTTTTGTGCCACAGTCATGCTTCCGACTATGGATTCACCTTCACGTATAGTCAGCACATCTTCCAAGTATAGCACTGTCTGCTTCCAGTGTGTATTCCTGGACTTTGGCCCTAGATAGCAACATCGAAACATTATCACATACAATGCACTTAGAGGTGGTATATTCGTCCCACGTAAGTAAATGGACGATTCAGGACTTCAGGTTCTTTTGGAGGAATCATAAATGGATCTAATGCCCACCCAAACTGTAAGGAAAGGCCTCTCATTTCATTTAATCCAAACACTTGTGACTCATTTTGAAATAAACTTGACTCACTAATTACTTACGAGAAAATCAACTTCTTCTATGAAAGTATTAACGGTCAATCCCACTCATTTTGACCCCTTAAGATGGATACCTAACATGCCCGAAGTGCCATCTCTATTTTTATTGCATGTATGATCTGTGGATAACCGACCCATTATCGGTGCCCCATTGACAAGTCCCACAGCCAACATGAAGCAAGTATGATCTATAGACTACAAATGCTTTAAACCACTTGCTAGAAATATATTAATAGGAGCATAGCTAACCTGTAGAGAACCCTGTCATTTTGTGACACACGGTAAATGCTACATCAAAGTATGCAACTAAAGCGTGAATGTAATCATCACGCTCGGCCACAAGCTTGAAGGGTGCTGTAAATGAAGCATCCCCAGATGTCATCTTTGAGATGTCCATAGTCTGTAAAAGCAAGTTAAACATAGTTAGAGGGGGTCCAGGGTGCATCTAGCATTCGTGGGTCCAGACAGATTGGTTGACCTGCCACTGTTTCATACCCGTTTTGTGAAAAATAACAAACAATATAGTATAAAGTATGACTAAAGAAACTACTATTAAGAGAAATGAAACAAGTTCAACATGTTGCAATCAAAAAGGTGAGGACAATGAGTCCACGAATCAAGGGATGAAAAGATGCACGAAGAACTCTCACCTTAAGTAACTGACAGTTTGTGACAATCTGATTTTGGTCAACCGTGTCAACAAGAGGTTCCATTATGGATTGCTTCCTGATGCAGCTCATGTCAAAGCCGTACACATTGTTCCAAACTGCAAATTCATGAAAATCACAGTTTAAAAATAAGGGACATATTCAATAAATGTAAGGACCTTATGAAAATCAGTCACTTACATTCAATCTTGTCCTCTTTATACTCGGCATCCTCAATTGCTGTCAGATAGAGAGACGCATTATCAGGTAGCACAATTCCATCATTAACCTGAAGAGAAATAAAAACATCGAGAAAGGTGATGCAAATCAGGTGAAATTGAGTAACAAGTATGGTTTACGTTAGAGGTGACAATGGCCGCACTTTACTTATTAATGGTTCAATGGGTTCTTTTTGTCTTAAACGGGTTTAGCAAAAGAACTTAGCTTAAAAGGTAATGTGTGAGATGGACTGAAAGTTGCCAAAGTGTATTGTTAATGCATATACAACCTCTTAAATGCTTAAGTTTAGAATAATGGATAAGTATTGTAACAATCTTGTTTTTGTGACCATATTAAAGGCATTAACTTGTAATTATAAAATCTAAAAAAATGGACAATTAAGTGTTTCTGGGATTCCATGTCAACCTGAATTGGCCCAAACTAAAAAGACTTCTTTTGATATCTTTCTTGGGCCAAACATACATCCTTTTTTGAACAGCAGAATGAGCCAAACATACATTAACTACCTAGTTTACAATCAAGAAGAAAAAGAAAGTCTAAATTCCAGCTCAAGTTACAAGCTGTATTATCCAAGAGGCAGACTAAAATTCAAATTCATGTTCAACTACTCGCAACTTTGTATATACTTTCTTCCACGAAAAATTATTCAATGCCAACGTCCACATTAAAGGTTATATCTTAAAGTCAGTTGATCTTACTTTCATCAAGCTCTACCGACATGCATCTTATTACGAGTTCGTTTCTAGCTATTAAGGCAATTGAACAAAGGTTTCTTTTCTTGCATTTTAAATGCAACTACCAAAAGTTCATACATATTCAGGGTTCTTGTACTCCTAGCTCAACAACTTAGGTATGTATTATTTCTCTTTGCAAAGAACTATAACAGAATAAATCACCCACAGTCCGGTTTTTCTAACTCAAATGTTGCTTTGCAGCTAGCCGTCTCAACGTGAGAAAGAACTGGAAAACTTTATAGTGCATTTCGTTAAAGATCTTCGAAGAATCACAATTGTGGGCACAAGCTTTTTGAAGATGGTTTCTAGATGTTTACAAGAGAGTTACTTCCCTGATAGTAACGCATTGATCTGAATTTGGCAAAGATAATATAATCCATGCTTTAGTATCGGTCTAGGCAATGACTCTCCTAGTAACCTCTTGGAAGCATCTTCAAGAAAGCACTCAATTGTGATTCTTGGAAGATATTTAAAAAATGCACTACGAAGTTTTCTAGTTCTTTCACATGTTGAGGAGACGACTACAAGTTAACAAGTGAGTTTGGAAAACCCAGATGTTGATGTTTTATGCTATTGAGTCAAGAGTACGCAAAGAACCCTGAAAACGTATGAACTCTTAGTTGCATTTAGAATGAAGAAAATATCATTTGCTTAAAACACTTACATCAACAATTGTACTGTTTTAGCCTTTTAGCTTTTCATCTCCTAGAAAGAAAAAAAAAACTCGTGATTGAGTTGTGAGTCAATACATGGTCAATGAAAGTAAAATCCCAACTGACCTTCAGATAGATACTTTATTGTAGATTTTAGGACTGAATTATTAATCAGGGGATAAAGTTTATACAAAGTTGCAAGTAGTTGCAACACTATATACAAAACTGCAAGTAGTTGTGACACAAGTGATGTCATGGGTCAAAAATCAAACATAGGAAGCCAAATTTGAATAACTATAAAATTCTCATTCATAAGTTTTAAAATGCAAGAACCCTAGCAAGATACAAGAAAGCAACCCTAAGATTATTATTGTAATTCCTCTAAAACTAATAGTACCCTCTACCTTAAAAGAAAAATCAATGTATAAGGAATAGCATACTAGTTTTCTATTAAAAAAAATGACAACCGACCAACTAATGCATAACTAGTTAAGCGAGAATAGAATGAGCCCATTAGGGTAAAACATAAAGTTCGGATAATAAAGGTTTTTAATGATAAAAAGTTACTTATTTGTTAATCAAATAGGTATGAAAAATAAGTAACAATCTCCCGACTCTAACATGCACACATTCATACCAAGAGTAGGGTGAAACTTACCAACCACTTATCCCGAGCATACAAAACTGTATTTAGCATGTTCTCGTATAGCAAGAAGTATCCCATCCATTCTGAAATTATAATATCAACTTGGGGTACAGGAAGTTCAAGTTCTTCAACCTTTCCTTTCAAAACAGTTATAACTGCAATAGTTAACTAGGGTAGATTAGTATCCTACGTATCAACTGAGTAAGAACTGAATTTGAAAAAGCTATTACCATCTGAATAGCCATTTGCTTTAACAATCTCTTTTGCCATGTCAGCCATTTGTGAGCACTCAACCTACAAACATGAAAGTTGTGCGGTACAGTATTTAATTTTGCATGGCAATGACAAGCTGAAGACTTTAAATTGTATATGCCTATGTGCAACATATCAAACAAGAAAAAATAAGCAGGCAAATACACGATCTTTAATAAACTGACTTCAACACACTTGATTTCAAACTCAAATTGGCAAATGTCATGGGAGAAAAGCATGCCAGCTATGAAGTATATGAGAAAGAGCCAACTCGATTTTCATCCATAGACCAAAATAGAAACAAATGGTTACTTTCATTGTCTAAAGAGATTAAAAAAAACATATATGAAGAGAGAAAAAAAAAAAGACAACTTCTTGCAACATGGGGAAAGAGCAACAAAGAGATAGCCCATTAAATGATCACGCAATAAATACTAGTATGTGCAAATGAAAGGAAGAAAGGCATACATACAGCATAAACATGTTTTGCCCCAGCTTTTGCACAAAAGAGAGACAGAATCCCCGTCCCAGCACCAACATCAAGAACAATCTTGTCCTTGAATAAAAATGTGTTCTTATAAATAACATTTTGGTATGTCTTAGTTCTCACAACATCCTTCAGCATTTCCTGCAAATGAAAGGAGTGTTAGGCTGTGTAGGATCTAGTTATAGCATAGATGCCGTTATACGAGACACAAAAGAACCTATCTTACAAAATCTTTTGGAAACACTACTACTAAGTAGCACACAATTGAAAATACATAAGAATCAAAGCAGCAGATGTCAATAATATTTATGCCTGAATAAAAGAAGATAAACAGATTCACATCAGTCATCAAGAATGACTAACTAACTTAAACAAAAGAAAATTGTATTATTTTTTCTACTCTATCACAAAGCAGATGCTTGTTTAGGATACAAACAAAAAAGAAAACGGAGAGATTATGAATGTGCAGGGCATCAGGATGCTATGGACTTACTTCATGAATACCTGAAATAACAAAATCACATAAAGCAATGAGTCAATGTGTCAGCAAAGAATCAGAAACGCATAAATATACAAAAATAGATGAATATAGGCATATAGCTGCCTATTTCTTATATACAACGTACATTTTTCCCGGATAAGTTTTTGGGAATGTATTCGAATTAAGTCCAAAGTTTATTGTTTGTATCCAATCCAACTTTCAAATATTCATATTGTAAGTATTTGGTGGTAAATTTACTGTCATGGCATCCATATAAACTTATATAAGTCGTCAAGTGGTATCCATATAATTTGTCACATCAGCAAATTTTTGCTACATATAGTAACAAAGTTTATGTACTATAGATTCCGAGTTATAGTTGGATACATTCCCAAGAACTTTGACCCTTTTTTTTTTCTTCGGTACATAATGACATTATACTTTGAGAACATAAACACATACTACAAAATATAGATACAGAATAAAGATTTGGATACCCCTAACACGAGGACCACCGGCCAGGGAATTTTAAAAAAAAAAAAGTAAAAGAGAGAGAGAGAGAGTAAATAAGAATAAAAAGTTACCGAAGTGAGAGTAAGAATCGAAGTAATAATCGGCGCTGGTATTATTATCAGTATCATCGGTAGACATAATGAGGTTAGATGAGCTCCCCCCAGGTGGTGTAGTAACCATTTCTTCTTCAATTATTTCATCTTCTTCATTGTTGTAATTGAATCTTATTTTAGTATTGTTCATCCTTGAACAAACTGCTTTTGTTTTAGGGTTTTATTACTGACTCAACTGAATGAATGAAAAGGCAGAGTTGGTTTTTAGGGTTTATGACCCGCACTTTATTATTATTATAATTTATATGGATATGGATGGACGGTTACTACTTACTAGTTACTACGTCGAGTCTTTGACTAGTTTTGACTGGATAGATGGATGGATGTTCCTACCTTTTTCTCACACTAGACGGAGGCCGCACGATACGGCCAGTGACGGATCCAGACTTTTTGACAAGTGGAGACTAAAAATTTTTTTCCATCGTTTGGGTCATTTTTTTCTTTTAGGGCTGGGTTCTTTTTTCATTTTTAACCAAGATCAAGTATAAAATATATCAAAATTTAATAACCGGACTACAAATCGTTGGGGTCGGTCTCCTCCGCGTTTAATGCTTTGGATCCGCCTATGGATACGGCGGTGATGATGGTAATAGTGGTAGCGGTAGCGATGTGGTAATGGCGGCGACGGGTGGTGGTGGCGACGACGACAGGTGGTGGGGGCGGCGGCGACGGGTGTAGTTATTTTAAGAGTTGATGGATGTATATTGTAAATAATAGTTATTTTAAGGGTTGAGGGGTGTATATTGTAAATAATTTCATTAAGAGTATATTAGGTGAAGATGTTTAAATTAGTTAATAAATAATAAAGATAATTTGAAAAGTTTAATAGATTTTTTTGAGAAAAAAGGGGGGGGGGGTCCTCCTTTATTAAGGAGTATAGATATATCCAAGGTTGTAGAACTCGTGGATCGGAATCGGATCGGCGAGGTGGGAGACGATATTTTTTGGAAAATTGGGGAGATATCGGGGAGATATCGGATTGAGAAAATTATATATAAAAATAATAATTTATGAAATTATATGTAATAGAATATTAAAAATATCTAGGAAACTTCAAACTTAAAC
>JAOEHQ010047463.1:0-10821 GCA_025447715.1 Asclepias incarnata | reverse complement strand
CATCCAGGGTCTTTGGATTGAGATCGTCTAACATTATCATCTTGACTCATTATCGTCTAACAAATAATAATGAAGAAAATTTCAGTAACAGAGGATGTATAAAATAGAAGAAGATTATAAAGTTAAAGAGGAGTAATACCTTTTAGTTGAATGTAGAAAACTCTCTGCTGCCTCTGATGGATATATAAACTAAGTGATACTTGTAATTGGAACAAAGATTCTTGTGACATCCCCATAATGAATGCCGGTTGGAATAAAGTTGCTTGGAACACTGTGTTATTTTATCTGACATGCAATAAAGCCTCTTGGAATACAAAGGGGTTGTTTATATTGAAAAAACAAACACGCGCTTTTCACAGTAGGTGGGCCTTGGGCCTAGGGTTTCAGGCGCTACTGTTGGGCTTTGCCTGCGCTTTGCGACTAGGCGCACGCTTTTGACAACTATGCCTCTAACTAAAGGTGCAACGCCCAAGCCAAACATCTAGTTCCAAATTTGGTAAATTGGAGTCCTCTTACCCAAAAATCTCTTCTCACCGGATTGTGATCTATGTCTAATATATCTTGGTAATTAGAGTAACTGAAACTATCACACAAAAGCACCCTATAAAATTTGCCACAATGAACCCGCTTTTTCCCTACAACAATCACACTGACAATTGGACCCAACAATACCCCACATTACTCCCACGATACACCTTAAGGAAAAAAAAACATTGCCTCCCACCCAGGTCACACCCACAATGAGATCCCTGCGCGATTTTTGATACCACGTTGACAGTTGCCAATCCTCTTATGGGAATATGGGGGTATAATTATATCGCATGACTATATGTCTAACATATTGCAGCTGTCAAACATAATTTTACTTGCTTGACTTTTGTGTGCACCTTGGGGACTGTTGGATGAAATGGCCTTGAAAAGTACAATCCTATGTTTTGCACATGGTAGAATACACACGTAAGTCGTAGTGGGCACAACGTTTCTAAAATATGATATTTTTTGCCCCAAACTTGAATATGATGGTTAGTGTTGTTTGGGATGTCTTGTTTTTTTGCACTATGTGCATGGACGATGTAACTATGCTATGTTGCCTGTTCTTATTTGTTTGATAATATAATTCTTACCTGGGTAACACCTTTTACCCAATCAAAAGTGTAGTCTATGATGGTTAATGATACATATAACCTTGTATTGTTATATAGTGGTTCATTTGTTTTTGTTTGGAAATAGTGTCTTTTAAGGTTTTTAGCAATTTGAAAGAAACATAGCTTACTTATGAAAATTTACAATACCAGGCACCTCAAGTTAATGCTCATGGGTATGCGTATCGAGATGCTCAGATTCAGATCTATTCACCTGCCAATCATCTGGGCGAGCAAACTAGGCAAGTGTAAGTGCTGCTGTTATGGCTTCACCTCATGTATTTACCAATTTATGTATAGACATATATTTACGATCACACATTAGCTCTCAATCCTTTAATAGGGTTTCAACCTTTAATTGAATGTTATGTATAGTTCCAAGTTAAATATTTCTTTTTATGTTTCTGATAAGATTACATTACCTTTTTCAATAAGTCAATGAATGAATTCATGAAAGCAAAGATGTGAAGTTCAACTATTGATGCAGATAGGATAAGTTTACCCTAGTAACTGACTTGTTACTTTGGCTTATTATTAATACTCTTGTGAAACTTAAGGTTGTTAAATAAAGGATGGCAAATTTGTGGTTCTTTTGTAAATGTTAAATAATACAAGAAAACCCTTTTTATTTTGTTTCTATGATGACATGTTAAATGCTAATTTTGAAATGCTAAAGTTTTATAAGGCTTTCACTTATATTCTTTTACATTATGATGCTTTAGAAATTGCTAATTTAAGGATTTGCCGATCAGTTTACCGAGTTTCTCTTATATATTTTTGCATGTTATTCTTATACAAACTATTTTTTGTTTGTTTTTCTTGCTGATTTAGATCTCTAAATATTCCGCGTGCACAGGAGGAAACTCTCTCTAGACATTCTATATTGGGCCCAAACGGACTTCGTGGGCAATGGCAGCCACCTACCATCACTTATGCGGTATCCCGCTCTACCATCCCCTTCTCTCTCTCTTATTTAGTTATTCTTATTTTTTTAATGATTTGCTAATATAGAGGGTTTATACCATCAGGTTAGCTATCCAAGCAATATTGATTTGACACCCGTCGAGATTCCAAGGTTAGCTTTGCTTTTTGCAACAAAACAATCATCATTTCACTATTGCTATTGTAATCTTAGCCTACAGCTGGAAAAATGGGTGGGTTGGGTAACAGTTTCAAATATAGTTAGTGTTTCCAAAATTTTACTCATATGGGTTGGGATGTTTTGTCCAAAGTTTTAGTTATATATAATAAATAAATAGTGTGCTGAACGAACATAATTGCATGCTGTATTATTTCAATGATAATCTGATGTTTTGACTAAAAAGATTCAGGAAGTTTCATGTTCTAAAAATACACTTTGGGTGACCAACTTGCAACCCGTTCTACCCATTAAATCCATCTCCTTTTAAGATATATCTATATATATATATATATAGGGGTGAGTTATTTTGAGAACCCCTTAAAAAAAAAAAAGAACGCGAGAACCAATCTTGGCTATTTATCTTAAAATCATAAAATTCTCTCTAATTCATTAAAAATCTTTTATCTCAAAAACTGTACATCGTTAGACGAAAAAAAAATATGGGTAGTCTTAAAATTTCGTCCTCTTTCATTAGAGAGGTCATCCTATATACTTTTGACAACTTTTTAATTTTCATTTTTTTTTTGTATTTACACATGTGCAAATTATATACCTTACACATGTAAAAGTAAAATAATTAAATAAAATTAGTTCATTTACACATGTGCAAGTTAGCTATACCGCCGCCACCGGAAACTGTGATTCGAAGCGGGCTTCTCCCTTAAGGGTATTAATAAAGGGTAGCTAGTGGGGATGATAGGTCATAGGGGGTGATAGGTCATAAGGGGTGATAGGTCATAGGGGTTGATCGGTGATGGGGTGATTTACTTGATGGGCTCCGCCGTTAGCCGCTATGGCTCCGCCATGGATTGACGGGCTCCGCCCTTAGCCGCCCTTGTTGTGCAGATATGATCATTTAGTAATTTACATGTGAAAGCAAAGGTTTTACACGTGTAAATATACAAGTACAAACAAACAAAAAAGAAAATTAAAAAGTCGTCAAAAGTATATCGGATGACCTCTCTAATGAAAGAGGACGAAATTTTAATACTACCCATATTTTTTTTTCGTCTAACGATGTACGGTTTTTGAGATAAAACATTTTGAATGAATTAGATGGAACTTGTGATTTATTAAGATCAATGGCCAGGATTGATTCTCGCGTTCTTTTTTTTTAGGGGTTCTTAAATAACCCTTCCCCTATATATATATATATATATATATATATATATATGTATGTATGTATATTTTGAATTTATGTTTTTGACCGTCAGTGATGATACATAACCTGAATCGAATATTATGAGTTGAATTTGCCACTCCTTTTTACCGAATAGAGATGTTACCAGTAGTCTAGTAGTACAATTGTCGTCCCAACAATTGATTTTTTTTTTTTCTTAGACATACTAGTAAAATTTGGTATTTTGATGTTGCAAGGGAGAACAAGTTGCTTTCCTTGGAGGATGGCATTTCAGTGGAAAAAGTGGCTCCACAAGTTGCTAGCAACTTAGAAAGAGAAAAATCAAGTCACGAATCAGTTGCTTTACCAAACAATAACAATAAGCCACATGTTGATGAACCCGGTTCCTTGATTTCTTTCGAAGAAAAACTAGAAAGTCCAGTTCAGCTGGATATTGTTAGGCAGCCTTCCCCACCTCCTGTTCTTGCTGAGGTCCAAGATTTGCTCCCAACATTACCGGATAAAAGCCCGGGATCTGGAAATTCCGTCGATGATGTTTGTACTGAATCTCCTCTGGAATTGCACATTGTGAGATACCCCGTCTTTCATTTATTTTTCTTCCTTTTGTTGATTGTATATTTTTAAAATAAATATTTGCTTTGTGAGTTCTGCTTATAGAGGTGAAATGCAAACTATATTTTCTCGCAGTCCTCAAAAGTGATGGACCATTTCATGAAGATGGCAAAGTCAAATACCGACAAAAATTTAGAGACGTGTGGTATTCTTGCAGGGTCATTGGTACGGGCGTCAATTGTTGCAATGACTATCTCTTATAACTTTATTTCTAATTTGTTCTTATTTATTGCTTGTTAGAAAAACCGAAAATTCTATGTGACAGCACTCATCATTCCAAAGCAAGAAGCAACAGAGAACTCGGTAGAGCATGCTAGCCTTATTCTTTTGTTTTCATGTCATCTATTTGCTGATGATTGCTTTTGCCTCATTTCTTATGAGACAACCATTTCAACTTGCATTATATTGTAGAGTAGCTAGAGGTGGAGAAATGAGTGGGCTGGATGGGTTGGGTAATGGGTAACGATTTAAAATGTATGTTGGGGTTCTGACAGGTTAACCTGAAACACTTTTTAATTAAATTTAATAATTTATTATGAATGTTTATTGTGAACAAAATGAGTACAAAATATTCTATCTCAATAATAATTTAGCTTTCTAAAATGCGATTTGGGAGGCTGTGATCACTAAAAGGTACTTTCTGTGACCGTCTACGCGTTTGACCTATTTAATTATTTCATCCCTAGTTGTTTTTATCTGTTGAAGATAAAACTTTATATGAATTGACCCACTCATTAAGTAAATGACTTGAAATTGTCATATCCAAGATTAGCCATAGTATGATTGATTTGGCTGCCAATAAAGACTTCATATGATATATTACTAAAATACTTATTTCTGGTACAGTGCCAGGCGACTAATGAGGAGGAAATATTTGAAGTGCAGGATAAACGATCACTCTTTCCTCTTGGATGGATCCATGTGAGTCATATGATTATGAATTTAGAATCATCTGCATCTTACTTTGTTTTCCTAGAGCAGAAATGTATCTAATTTCTGTTTTTCAGATTTCTCGAAGTTATAAAACTTAGTTATATTTTTAGTTTTCTCCATATATATTTTAAAAAGGATACCCTGATAACAAAGATTGATGCTCATGCCTTGCGGCAAGTTCTTACAGCTTGCATTGTTTACACAAAATAAAGTTCTTATCTAGATTGGTTTTGATTTCTTTAGTTTGTTTTTACCAAAAATCGAGTAATAATAATAGTAGTTAAATTATTTTTTTATGTAAATGTTAGTAACAATAATAATAATAATATTGACATAATATATGGTGAAAGGGTAAAAAGGTTCTAAATAAGTTCAAGGGTTGTTTGGTCAATTTGAGACACCTGATGTTCAGGGGCTGACTGGTCATTTTCAGAAACTTAAATTAAATGACTCAGAAAAAAAAGTGTAAATGGAGTCAATTTCTAGCATCCCCTGTGTTTAAAGATATTATTGTTGGGCCTTGGCTCTACAAACTTGAGTTTAAAGAATAGTTTCAGAATTGGTTTTGACCAAAACTAATAAATCCCCTTTGGAAGATGGCTAATAACATTGGGTAGACAATAATGTAGATTTTGTATCTAATAAAGAGCTATAATTTTCTATTATATCCTAACTGTGTATATAGTTAGTAGCTATCTGCAGACATGTTATGATGTACGCCAATGCGGGGTTAGCCCACTTGGTAGAGGCTCTTGCATCTTGGGGTGCACACGCGTTAGTTAAGATTATTTGAGAGTAATGCAGGTGTTGTTTGAAATTTGCCATTCAAAAAAAAAAAAAAAAAAGACATGTTATGATGTACAAACAATAATATGCATTATTAGCTTAAGAATACAACTTGTTTGTTGACCTGTTTATGTATTTCCCTTGGATGTCTTGTGTTAATGTTTCCCATTATTATCATGTGTGTATGTTATTATTTCAGTGACTTGATAATCTTAGTTTCATCATCTTCTGTTCATAATAGTACTAAAACTGTATAGAATTCTTTATACATACATATATATATATATATATATATATAAACTTGGTCCTTTAGTGTTATAATCCTGGAAATGAGCTATGACTATTATCTACTCAATTTGTATTACATCCTGATCTTTGTTTATTTTATGCAGACTCATCCTACACAATCTTGTTTCATGTCATCAATTGATGTTCATACCCACTATGCGTATCAGGTAATATTTCCCTCGTTGCCCTTTCTAATAGTAATCATATTTTTTCTGCTCATGTGTTGTAAGGACTAAGGAGCTCTTACGATCAACATGGAACTTGTTAAAACGAAGTAGAACCCTATGTTAATTTCGAAATCCATATGAAAATTTTACAAAATATTAGAAGAGGTGACATAACATGCAGTTTAAGAGTATTCCTGGGCTATATTGAAATATATGAAGTACTCTTTAATATGAAATTTTAGAGTTATCTATAGAACTGAAATAATTGCTTTCTGCTTAACTTTTATGATAATAATCTGGGAAGACTGTAAATGCCACTCTTTTGGGAAATTTATATCTGCAAATGGACTACTAATCTCTGAGACCCATTAGGGGTTCTCACTTCCATAGCATGGTAAATGGGAAGGGCTGTAGGGTGTGTTGAAGAGGTCCTTTGTGGAAAATACTTTTATTAATAGACGCATTTGCAGAAAGGTGTATGTGACTGTATATAATAGGTTGTTCCAGTTGTAATTAACAGAGTATTATTTTAACTTAAGGTTTTTCTGAAGTTATTTTATGAGACATCCAGATAAAAAAAATACTTAATAATATTGCCTACCACGACTAACATCTATCAGTATCCACCTAATTGATATGGAGATTACTCGATAATTTATAATATTTTAAGCATATGGGCGGATGTAAACACAAAGTAGTGGGGTCACATGATAGCAGCCAAGGCATCAACCTTAGACTTCCGTTAACTTCTATATTTTAGAGATAGTTTATGTAATTGTATATTTTTTTCTTATTTTTTGAGCATGCAGATAAATGAGTAACAAATTTTCTCTCCCATAATAAGAAACAAAAGTTCTAAGTAATGAATTGATAACGTCATATTATTAGGATAAATGATTATTAGAAAGAAATGTGAGAAATATCAAGTGTAAGTTTACTTTCAATCTTACAATATATGTGTTCCCTTAAAGATTTAAAATTTATATGGTGTACATATACTAAGTTAACATTTATTATATGAAGGATATTTAGTTCGATTAATCGATGTAGTTAATTTAACAACATGCAATACTTATTTCCCGTTCCACCACTAATTTTAAGGTTTATTTTATAATATCCAGGTTCATCTACTAAGGTTAATATTTTATTCTTCAATTTAACGTTTATCATTACAAGTTTTGTCGCCAATTGATCACTAGTTAGTGTGAAATTGTTACCACTTTGTAGTTTCTCATCATCAATATGTATAGTTTTATCACCAACTTCATTTAGGCTGAATTTTTCATACTCTTGAAGGTTTATGCTGCGACTATGGTCATCCAAGTGTACGGTCGAGTGTGGACAACCACAAGAATAAGTTTAGCTCTAAGTAACAGTACCCTTTTTATATGAAATCAATAAAATCACAATTGTATGGTGTACTTTAAATCTGCTGTTCGGTGAACCTTGCCATGTCAACAACCCCTATTTTTTGTTTACATAATCGGACAACTATAGTTAATTATAAATTTGGTATTTTTTGCTGATAACTTTAGAGTATAGACGGATAAACCCATGTATTGTCTTTTAATATTTAAGGAGGGCTTCTCTTGTTTATTCTCCAGATTATGTTGCCCGAGGCTATTGCGATCGTCATGGCACCAAGAGATAGTTCAAGGTTAGAGTCATTTGTTTTGATACATATGTTTAATGTCCTTTTTGTTTATTATGTGTTTCTTTTACACCACATGTCCCTCCAAAACTTCACATTCTTACAAACATTTCCGACCCATGAAAGAGTTTGGCTATTCCACAGTTATCTAAGGTACATTTCCATGATGACAAAAAAGAGTATTTTATTTAGCAGCAGTAGTGGTGGGATTTTGACACATTTACTTGAGAATGGCTCGATTTGGGTTATGTTTTTTTTACTCTAATGGGTCAACTAGAAAAAGTTAACTAAAAAGGAAATGAGTATTTTTAGGTTGAACAGGTTAAAAGTCAACCAACGTGTTAACTTTATTGCATACAACTTCATAATCGCTTTATTGCAAAAATGTGAATATTACAGTTACAATACATTTTTTGTAATCATATCTAATGTGTTGGTTATTAAGAAAAATATGAATTCACTGTTTGCCGATCAATCCAAACTAACCCGCGTATTATCCATAACGGAAATAATTCAAGTACCGTGACAAAGGGAAGTCTTTTGTTTGATGGAAATGTAGAGAATAGAATTCGTATTTAGTAAAGCTTTGTTCTTGACTGCCGATTTGTATAACAATGTTTACAGAAATCATGGCATTTTCCGTCTGACGACACCTGGTGGTATGGGAATAATTAGAAACTGTCCACATCGTGGTTTCCATGCACATGATGCGCCTTCAGATGGCAGTCCAATTTATAAACAATGTACAGATGTTTATATTAACCCCAAGTTGAATTTTGACGTGATTGATCTACGACGATGATCGTTGAAAGATGGGTATGATAAGAGTTCAATTCATGCAAATAGTATGTATATACTGAAAAGAAGCATTTCCATTGACAATCTGAATATTGTAACCGAAGTAATGTGATCGTCTTCCTTGCAGAAAGATTTGAGAGTGACGTTTGTAAGGGAAACCATCTTTCAAGAAATTTGTATTTTCGCATCAAACGTTTATAGTTTGAGATACTTCAATATTTTTTAGTATATGTTAGATGTATTCTTTCGTCTCATTCTTATTGGCTATTACTATTTTTGTTTATTCTTAAAATATTGTCAATCATTTATTGAGTTAATTAGTTTCAAGGTGGGTGTTTGGTTCATGGAATTCCTTAGAATTCATAAAAATTAGAATCTAAGTTCTATTCCTTTCAATTGTTTGGTTCATGAATGAATAGAATTGGAAATTCCATCAAATTCCTTAAAACATGGAATTCATAATTCCTTCACTTATTTGATGGAATGTTTACACATTTCAAGGCATTCATCTATCTTTACCAAAATACCTTGTCATAACTATACACCAAAATAAAAACATCTCCCCTTTTGGATTCTGATTTGAAGTCTCGCCAGATCTAAACCGCCATCACCATCCACCACCACCACTGTTGCTTATGATTCCTGCCGCCGGAGCTACTTTTTATTTCTGACCGTAGCCCAAACCAAACTCCATCGACTTGTTTTTGCTAAATAATAATTTGTTATTTCATGACAGTTGAATTTAAGAAAAATAAGATCTTGTAGGATTTAGAAAAATGACATCTTGATGGAATCTTGGTATATGTTTAAATAAAAGAAAGAAAGTTGCATGTGAAAGGATGACTTTTTGGAAGAGACGAAGAAAAAAATTATTATATTATAATTAATTCACCGTGTACATATGTTTCTTGTCCCAACCGTTCGTTTAATAATATAAATTTTTACTTGTTATCATGACTTTTGAATTGAATGGATTTGACACTTGATCTTGAGACACGATCGACAAGACGGGACACGAGATCATGAATTCGGAAAAACTTAGAACAGAAAACGTGAATACGGGACTTGACACACACCCGCATACCATATGTTTAATATACTTCCCATACATATATTTTAAGAATACACAATTGAGATAAGTAACACACACACGCACTGAGCTAACAGCCGATTAACTCGACACACACACTTCATGTATACATTGTTTTTCATTTTTTTTTATATAAACAAACGCATGTGGCACACTCTAGTTGATGTGCACATTGAGAGAAATATTACATGTGACATTTAAACACTATATTAATTCTCTCACGCACGCATAGCACACACTTTACACTGCCACCTTTATGATGATAATATATATATGTGTGTGTTGAGATACCTATTTCATATATATACTCCGTACGCACGCACGCATGAATATATGTATATGCTTCTGCAAATTAAAAAAATGACTACACACACGCTAACGCAATAACAGATGAGCGAGAAAGACAGAAGGCACAGAACAGAGAGACAGAGAAAAACGAGACAGAAACAGAAAGAGATGGAAGACTTCACGAAGATATTCAAATTCGAGTCGACCCGAAGATCATCTTCGCACAAAGATGATCTTCGCACGAAGTTGTTCACCTTGCGAACTTGTTATACTTACGAAGATGTTCGAAACGGTACACGAAGATGATGTTCGTACGAAGATATTCGAACCTACTCACGAAGATGTTCAAGATACAAGTGTAACAACTCGTAATTTGTTAACGCGCAGGTTAGTTCTAATCCCAATCAATTATATTAATCAAGTTTATCTCGTCTACTTAGACGATCATTTAAGTGAAATTCTCCGGCGCGACTTCCTTTCAATAGGACTCTGTCTTTTTTTCCCTAATAAGAGAACGAGCTGATGCGGAAGGTTGGTTATTTTGATTGACTTAGTATATCTAAATGTATCTTAATGCCGTATAATTATTAGCTATCTAGACGAATGCGGGAAACCGGGGAGGAAATCAGGGTGGTAACCAAGGTGGTAATCAAGGGGGAAATCAGGCTGGGCAGGGAAGAGGACGAGTCTTCGCACTGGATGCTCCTGAGGCACGACGTGATCCTAACGTCGTGATAGGTACATTCCTACTCAATAATCATTATGCCTCTGTATTGTTTGATTC
>JAOEHQ010047462.1:0-10821 GCA_025447715.1 Asclepias incarnata | reverse complement strand
ATTGTCTAGTTAATTAAATTGTTTGTAAAGTTTAACACTTTCCCAAGACTCTCCGTGGAAACGATACTCGACTTACCTATACTAATTAGTGGTATTTAGTTTACTCATTTGATCGGGTCAACGACCTCGATCATGTATCATGACACCCTCCCCTTATACCACCAAAACTATCCTAAACTCTGCACTAGAAATCATTAAAAACAAAAAACTCAAGAACCAATATTGGAAGGTCTTTGTCGCACGCACGTCATGCTATTATAGTCGCATACTCGCATGGCGTTCCAAGATGCCTGTCGTTACTATCATAAAAGTTTCGTTACTATCATAAAAGTTTTACAAATATTTAAGATTGTTGAGAGTTACAGCAATTTTGTTGTTATAATCTCAAAAGTATTAATTAAGGTAGCTTTAGAAGCCTAATTTATACCATAAATTATCGTCCCTTTCTAACTCATTGATCGTCGTTGTGATCTTACTAACTGACAATCCTCAATAAAGAATGATAAAATGATCTAACACACGTATCAAGCGGACACAATTCTACACACTAACAAAAACATCATTTGTCAAAAAAAAAATTGTTCACACTTATAAATGTATATAAAATCTTTACATTATAAGTGGATAAATTCAAGAAACATCACAATCATCCTTATATATGTTGGTGGGAAAAAATTTGCGCTACTTAGTGTGCATAAATATATAAATTGTTCATATGAAAGTTAATTTGTAACACCTAATATCTTCACACTTCTTTTTTACTTTGAGAAATTTGGTGTTACAAATTAATGTCTATACTTTTAATTGGGATTAAGTTTGATTATTGTTCAGATTTATAAGTGTAAATATGCTATACAATTATAATCGAAAATTATTATTATTTTTCAAATTTACTCACACTTGTAAATGTTTAGAGTTTTTGTACTACATTTTCAAATTCGAACAAATTGATAAATTCTGTTACATATTTTAAAAGTATGAAAGAAATAATCGTAACTAAATAATGTTTTTCTTGTAGTGACGATATATTCAAAAATGATCATCCAATTTTATAAAATATAACAACACAATGTCTTTCTCATTAAAATATTACAAAATCGAAACCTCGATCAAAACAAACTTCCGAAAGCTACGCGTTAAAACTTCCAACTTATGCTCTATCCAATCCAAATCCTACCAAACTTTCATTCCCAATACCTCATGATATACAAATGTAAGAAACAACCGAAACTAACAACCATTAATAGATGGATTAATACTTGAGTAACTTGATACTTTGAGGTGTTGAGTGGGCCCAGACGCAGGAGTCGCCAGCCAGATCGACCAACAAATGATAGGCCAGAGGGATGGGCTTGGTGTGAGCAAAAATATCATTGAAGTTGGATATATGAAGAGACAATACTGCTGAGTTTAAATTTTTTTCTCCTAATTAAGAAAAAAAACCAAAACTAATTCAAGAAGCTAGCATCTGGAGCTTGATCACGACTAGTATCGTAGTCGATAGATGGTTTACAGATAATATCATGCAACATGGTAATGAATTTTGTATTTCTATCACGGAAATCGAAACGCCAAAATAGTTTGGTTTTGGAGACTTATCAAAGCAAGAAATCATGTTTAGGATCTTTAACTTTCAAAGAGGTGGTATATATGTCTGTCCATTTTTAGTTGTTCTTAGTTTCCTTGCTACCATCACATGATGATCAGCCAGTTTTTGACCAAATCCACCTCTATATAAATTCTAATTCTAATTTTTATTATTATAAAACTTGATAGCGTGTACCAACTAGGTTTCATATTCATCTTGATTTATATATTAATCGAGTCATGACACACCTAACTTAGATTTTCAAATTGACAACGAGATAGGATCCTGCGACTTATTCCCACACAATTACGTGCCGACTGCAACTATACCCGAAAGTCATATCCATTTTCCCTATAAATACATAGTACGTATCCCATGAAATTATATTCAATTCACTCCACACATAAATCATAAAATTAATATAGCGATTAAGCAATGCATAAGATGAAAATATTGTTATTTCTGCTTTTCTCCACCGTCTCAGTTTCTTTAGGCCAACGGTCACCGGATCCAGTTCGTGACACAGACGGGAACTTGGTCCGGTCTGACACGGACTACTACATCTTGCCTGTCTTCCGAGGAAGGGGTGGTGGTGTAACGCTAGCTCCCACGAGAAATGAGTCCTGCCCACTTGACGTAGTACAAGAAAACTTGGAGGTAGAGAATGGTCTGCCGTTGAAATTTACACCCGTGAACCCCAAGAAAGGCGTCATTCGCGAATCCACAGATCTTAATATTATATTTTCAGCTTCATCAATTTGTATTCAATCAAATGTATGGATGCTCGAGGCATACGAGGGACAACTGATCGTAACAGCTCATGGTATGTCAGGTAACCCCGGTCGACAAACCATTAGCAACTGGTTCAAGATAGAGAAATATGATAATGATTACAAGATCGTGTACTGCCCGACAGTTTGCGACCTATGCAGGCCTTTTTGTGGAAATATTGGTGTTAAGATCGCTGAAAATGGAAGCAGACGTCTAGCTATAAGTGATGTGCCTTTCAAGGTTATGTTCAAGAAGGCATAATTACTTCTCTATGCCCTTGTTGAACGAATATACTTGTACTTAAATTTTTTATGTATGAATAAACGATTATACACCATATTCTTGTAACATATTTACAATAATATTTAATGAATAACCAACATTCTTGGTTCAGCTATTCTCTGTTTTTGTAACTAAATTATACTATCATCCACTTCTATGCTTTGTGATATTCTTAATTACCATCGAATTCCCCAACGTACAATATCGTACAAAAATTTTTTTGAACATTTTTTTTTTTTTTTGCACCCGTCTTTTTTTTTTATATGTTTTTATGAACGGTAAATTTGTGTTCAGCGGCATGCCTTTTCATATACCCAATTCCAATTCCAAGAGAAACCCTTTTATGAGAAAAATCCCGTCTCAATTCCTGGGAGCATTTTGCTCACACCGGAATTTAAATTTAAGACCTCCAAGTCTTAAATTCCCCATATACTCAAAACAGGATTTGCACCTGTCTACTAGTTAATCTCGTGTTACCTTGACAAAATACATATATTGAATTCGATTGGCATTTTATTAATCATGATATTGTTTTCTCAAGCTAGCTCTTAAAGTGGACAATTTTCCTACAGTCCTAAGATCGTCCAACTTACAATTATTCTCGCTATATATATATATAAGGGCTTTTGGGCCTTCAATTATCTTTCAACATATAATGTAGCTTCTTTTGACAGGGATATGATGCTTGAGTATATTAGAAAAGTCCATGTCATTAGGAGTTTTCTAGACAGTTGTTTGCTATGTACGTAATTAGTCAATAAATACACTTTAATTGTGTAACTAAGATCGATATAAGACGTACATTTATATTTTATACCCTCTCTAAAATCTGTTTCTTATTTCTTCCTTGCTGTATATTTGCATATATGTAACTCCCTCGGAATAAGAAACAAATATCAAACACTTCAACAAAAAATATTGAAACACCACAAGATGAAATGTTACTTCTTCTTTTCTCCACACTTTCCCTTTCTTTAGGTCAACCATAACCAGATCCAGTTCGCAACATTGTTGGGAAATTGGTCAGCGATGGAAAAGAATATTACACTGACATTCGAAACCGCAAGAGCTGAGCGAGTCATGCCCGCTTGATGTAGTTCAAGCAGACCTAGAAGCCGATAGTCTCATGCCATATATTGACCCTCACACCAGGGATGGAGGTAGCTTTTTTGGGGGGGATAGGCAACTGCCCCCTCCCCAAAAAAAAAAAAAAATAGTGAATACATACAAAGCGTCATACTAATGTTCTAAATTTACCCCCTCGAGATAAATTTCCTGGCTCCGACCCCCGATGGACCTCAATAAAGGCATCATTTGGGAATTAACAGACCAGAGCATTAAATTAATTCCCAGCTTCAACATTTTGTAATCTAATGTGTGGATGCTAGAGGACTATGGGGGAGAGAGGATCATAAGACCGATGGGAGTACAAGGTCGAAAAGTTCGAAGATGGGTACAAGGTCGTCTACTGCCCGACGCACAGCTGTTTGTGGAGATATTTATGTTACTCAAAATGAAAGAAAACGGTTGGCTATGAGCTAGTGATGTGCCAAGTGTGCCATTCAAAATTCAGTTCATGAAGGCATAATTATGACCATTCAATGCCTACATAATGAATAATTATAGTTTAATTAGTATAAGATCGTTTAAATCGATCATAATGTCACAGTACAAGACTATAGACTCTTATCTTGTAACATATTTATATAATAACAATTCCCAAATGTCGGTGCCTCCTCACATAATACTGTAGCTAAGGGGGTGGGCCCCACTATCAATTTTTTTTTTTCCCCTTCCCTTTTCTTTTGTTTTCTTTTGCCTCCCTAACTATTAGCCTATTATTGTGATCAGTGCAACAATTCGAAATACTTTTGAATTTTATACTTTATTTTGTCTTCATTTTTGTACCATATATCACATAATAAAAACCTTATGAGAATAAATTTTAAAATTTTAATAATTTAGTTTAGGATATTGTTTTAACATCATCTTTATTTCATGTCACAATACTATAGCAAACTAATGATTTTTTTTTTAAAAGTTTTTTTTTTCTTGCCTATTTATCTTTTCACAGATAAACATTATAGAAATATATACGTGTACAAGTAGTATAATGTGTGATAACGATATAGGTAATCTCTATCTCTATAAACATTATAAATAAATCTAATTCAGAGTGAAATTTTACTAGATAGTCATAATGACTCATAAAAGTAGTTTACGTTTTCTTTTTTTATTTAGTTTAAAATACAATGTCAATATAGAATCGTTCGGATACGATCAAATGGGTAAGAAACATAAGTTCATTGTTTTTGGTAAGTTTATTTGGTTTCATTGCTTCCTTCCGTGCAACGCACGGTTAAATTGCTTGTTTTACACAAAACCCGTGGCATCACTTATTATCAATTTTTTAAAAATAAATTGAATCAACATAATAAAATTAATCTAAAATTCAAATTTTCAAACAAGAACTTTAATTTAGCAGTGGGTATGGATGCCTGGGAACGTCAATCAATCGCCAATGCATGACGGTGGAGTGTGAGCCGTATGAATTGAAGTTGATAGGCATCCGGCTGGCCCATTGCATCTATTGTACGTTATCAAATGTTGACGGATCGAGTAATTAAACTAATGAAACCAATTGAGTATTCCAGCAAGTTGTTGAGGGAAACGAACCACACGTACGTCTGGATGGGCAGAAAGAGAAGTAAAGGGCTACATACTCGAATTTACAAAAACAATGTAAGATGGCAAAAGATTCTAGATTATTTGTTTGTAACATAACTGTACGATCAAGCTATGTTTCAAAATAGTATGTTTTGTTGTATTTTGTAAAGTAATTAACAACGTGTTCGATCTAGCTACAAATAGTTACAACTAGTCAAGTTGCCATTAAAAAAAAAACAAAAGTTACAACTAGTCTCTATATATTTGGTTTTTTTCTTCCCTTTAACACTATTACGAGTACATACCAAATATTCTAAACTACGTACTCTCAAACTTATAATTAAACCTAAGACGCATAAGCCTTGACGAAGTGAGCTAACCCTACGTTTGCTCTTTACATTTGTAATTAAATATGATAAACTTACTCTCGATCTCTCACTCATTTATTTATGTTAACGAAACTCACTTTAAAGTATGTTTCACATTCCCTATATATATGTACATATAAATGCATGTGTGATTCCATGCAATTAAAAAGCACACTAGCTAGTCTCCAAATGCGCCCAAACAGTTCTCAACAAAAGTTCACTTCAACAAAAAAAGATGAAAGCAGTGGTAGTACTTCTTTTCTTCACAATCTCCCTTTGTTTAGGCCAACCGTCTCTGGATCCTGTTCACGACTTTGATGAAAACTTGCTCCAGGCTGGAACAGAATATTACGTCTTGCCACGAGGAATGGGTGGCGGCCTAACACTAGCCGCTAGAAGAAATGCATCGTGCCCACTTGATGTAGTCCAAACAAATTTAGAAGCAGACAACGGCCTACCATTAGCATTCATCCCAGTGGACCTCAATACAGATGTCATTAGAGAATCCACAGATCTTAACATTATATTCTCGGGCCCGACAACCTGTTCTCAGTCGAATGTTTGGATGCTCGATTTCTATGATAGACAATTGATCATAACGGGTAATGGAGTGCGAGGAAACCCCGGTCTAGTAACCTTAAGCAATTGGTTCAAGATAACAAAGTATGAAGATGGTTACAAGCTTGCATTCTGTCCGGCAGTGTGCGATCATTGCACCAGTGTATGTGGAGATATTGGTGTTGTGGTTGCTGAAAATGAAACAAGACGTCTTGGTATAAGTGATGTGCCTTTAAAGGTTAAGTTCAAGAAGGCATTCTGATTTATTTTTTGCTCACAATAACATAATCTACATTTAGGTGTAACCGACTATCTCTAAACTCTATTGTAACGGGCTATGATTCTTTTAAGTTGAAAAACAACTTTACCTATTAATTTGTAAGTTTTGTGATTATAAAAAAATAATGTGGGGTCTTTACTATAATCCAGTTTATTATTTTATTAATTTTTTGTCTTTCACATAATCATAATTGGGTAGGTCAAGTTGTTTTCAACTTGATAAAATCCTTATCCATTGTAACGTATCATAGCTATTTAAAGAATACTTTACTATTGAAGTATAAAGTATCAAAAGCCTATGATCGATATGCGCACAACATTGTGATGGGCATAACTGAACTATTATGAACATTTGTTGTGGCTCGATCCTTGGTGTGGTGAATAAAATCGTATCAAGTCCCCCAATTATTAAACTTTATTTAGCAATATTTCTATAGACATAGACATTTCATATATAGTTAGGGTTACGAGTAGTTACAGTTTCGAATTTTTTGATTGATCATGTCGTGCACCTACGCATTGTTGGTTACGGCCTTCTCTGTCATATATTATCGCACGTTAGTATGGTCTACTTGTTTTCGTACGTGGGCAAAAGAGACCTTACCCGAAACAGGTATTAGAAGGACCGGGATTTAATTGTGAACACGGTCACATGAGTAATACCAATTGAAACGAACAAAACATTTGAAAACGGTCTCTTATTTACCTTAAATTGAGAAATATCAATGAAGTTTTCGATAAAAAGTTGGACCTTTTTTCCGGCTTTATATTATAAAATTATACTCTAAGACTTTAACATTACAAAACGCCATTAGCTAGTGAGTAAAATATTTTTATCGTGTCATGTACCACTGAGTATTTTATTTAAATTTATTTGGTTTATGGGTCGTGGTCAGAAGAATAATAAGGGTTTACATACCTGTACAACAAAAAGCTTTAATTCGGCAGAGAGAAAGTTAAATAGTCCAGAATATTAAACTAAATATTAATTAATTATTAATACATAAAGTAAAGTGATGTGAATCTTGTTATTAATGTAAGACAATGCATATAATACTAGCTAGCAATTAAGACGGAAAATTCGTAAAAAGTAAATTGATTGTAAATTTACCTCATTTTTTATTTTTCTTGGTAGACATTGATGAACTAAATAAATTAGATATGGTTACAAATGACATTTTGTAAGAATTGCTGTTTAATTACTTTTTTTTAGATATGCTTTGTTAATTTTATAAAGTTATTACATTCGTTACGTTTTCATTCATTGTTTACTTTCTACAATAAATTATATAAAATCATTAAGTTTAAATAAAATAAAAATTTTAAATCGTTAATAAGTTACTCCGTTACAAAACATGGGATTACTCTTCTCGTTTTGGTACGATTTTTCTTTACAACAATTTCATTAACAAACAATCTTTAGCAAGATGGTAGAGAACAGCGAAGCTTGTTACAAAGTGTATGGGTTACAATGGTTGGGACTTGGGATTTACAATCCAGTTGACCCAATTAAGATTACAATGTGTGATCTTAGTAGAGAACTAGAGATTATTATTTTTATTTTTTCTAAATGCCATTTGAATGGGACTATGTTTTAAAAAAGTTTTCCAGGTTACTTTTTGAGTTTTTGATGTTATCAAAGCATGCCTGACACTCTGACAGGCCCTAGCAGGAGTTTTGGACATGCCCGAAATTGCAGCCCAATAGCCCAATCCGTAGGTGAATTGACAGCCCACCTTATTAATATTACAATGTTTGTTTATTTGTATACGCTTAGGACATATTTTTTTTGAACGGATACTTAGGACATATTTGGTTCACAGTCACACAATGTTTTGCAAGAAATAAAATCTGTTCCAATGTTACTCATTAACATTTAAAGGTTATGATTATTATTCATTTTAAATACACGATATAAATGAAAGTTTACAAAATTTTACTTGCAGTTTACTGAAGTATATGAAGAAAAAAATATTCATACACATTATGTGAAGCTACGTATTTCTTTTGGATAAAAAAACAAACTAAACCGATTTAGATAAGATTTTAAGGCGGATTAAAAAGTAACAATCTGCATTACATACAAAGTTTTGACGAAGTGGTGACATTACTTTACGAAATTATTTGGCAAACCAACCGGTTGGAATGGTATTTTTCATTCTACCGATTCAATGAAGGTGGTTTTTAGCTTGGAATCTAAATCCGATTTATTGTCATCCCTACTCAAAGTATACAATAAAAGTATAGACACTACATGAAGAAAAAATGGCCTTTAGTTATCAATTTTTTAATAGCATCTTATTATCGGGCACTAATAACCTAGTTTAGTACCATTAAAAAATGGTCACATAATACGGTCATTACACCAACTTAGTGACCAAAATTAAGCTTATTTGGTCTCTAATCAAATTAATAACGGATCTATAGTGACGAAAAGTAATCACTCAAAACTTGGTCCCTAACAGCATAGGAACCAAATTTAGGCTCATAGTAACGAATTTCAAACTATATGTGACTAAATGTCTTTCGTCATTATATAACACTTTTCTTGTAGTGAAAACTTTTTTAATCTGCTTACTTTAATAATTTCTCAACACCAATTAAAAGTGAATCATAATCTGTCTTTTAAAGGCGTGCCGACGGTCGCTTCAGTTTCAAACGAAAAGGTATTTGGTTTTGTTAACCGTTGGAACGACCTCTTCACTTGGTCTCGTCGGTGGGGAATGTTCGGTTAAGCGACGAGAGTATGACAAAGGGGCGGGGTTCTTTGGTGGATATGTGTATAGTGTGTGTGAAATAAAGTGACAAGAGAAGTGAAAAAGTGTTTTAACAGTTTGTGTGTCAGTTTAAAAATGTTGATGTAGCGCTAAGTTGACACAACAGATTAATGAAGTGAAAGGAGTATTGTTTGGAGAATTCTTAGCTAGATTTGGCTTTGTCGATGAATGTATGGATAGAGATTATTAGACTCAACAAGTTAAGTTTAATATCCATATATCACAATTTTCATTTTATAAAATTACTTGCCTGCCTATAAATAGGAACCCTCAACTATAAACAAAACGCATCAAAAGAAAAAAAATACACATAACTTACCATAATAGCAAGTCTTTAAAACATGAAGCCATCACTGTTATTTGCTCAGTTCCTGCTCATCATTCTCACTACACAATCAATCTCCTCCATAACCGCTGCCATCACCGATGAATTCATTTACGACATCGCTGGGAAAAAGGTCGAGAAAAACGTTCCCTACTACATCGGTCCAGTCGACTGGGCTAATGGTGGTGGAGTCAAGTTAACCAAGACCAAGTGTCCAGTCAATGTTATTCAGAACCCAAAAGAGATCACCAAAGGTGACCCTTTCGAGTTCACACGAGTTCACACTCAATGCTGCAAAAGAACAGTTTCTTCGTATATCGTATCCTCTTGGTATATCCGGTAAGTCCAAGGGTAAATGCAAAGAAACATCATTTCTGAAGATAGATGATGCTGAATCCAAGCCACCCACAAACTTTCTAACAAATGGAGGGTCCTTTAACACCGCTGTTTCATGTTTTCGGGTTGTAAAGTTTCCGAATAAGCCATCTAGTGCCAAAGTGCAAAGCTACTTGCTTCAACATTGTCCATCGGTTTGTGGTGCGGGTCCACATGGTTGCTTTAACATTAGCACTTACGTTGATTATGGCACCAAATATCTTGCTGCTAGTGGCACTCCTTTCGAATTTGTGTTCAAGAAGGCATAGGCGTAGTTTATGTTTGCATTTGATTTCGATCCGTAGTCTTTGGAATTTGGAATAAGGAACAATGGACGACGATCCCTTATATATGCGGATTGTGGTTCCATGATAACTCTTTGTATCACCTTCATAATCGAATTAATCAAGTTATTAATTCAGATAAAAGTCGATCAAAACATCCTATCTAGTTTCATTTCTTGATTTGACATTAATTAGACTGATCATTTAAGTAAAGATGTGAGAAACAAGAGAGTATTAAAATCAAATAAGAAACTAATACGTCAAGTAGATATCAACCACTACCAGACACAAAAACTGCTTTTGATTTTTAATCTGCAAAGGAAGCTTGGTGATAAATCTCAATGGTTTCTACGAAGGTCTTTAAGATCGAGATTCAACCCAGAATCGTTTTTTTTTATTTACAAGATTGGAATCTTAAGTTCGAATCGAAATTGAAAAATACTACCTACATGTTTTAATCCATTTATTTGTTTGGGTCTTGCTAAATACAGCCCTAAGGGCTGTAGTTAAGGTGCATAAAATAGTTGTACACTTACCATAAAATTCA
>JAOEHQ010047460.1:0-10822 GCA_025447715.1 Asclepias incarnata | reverse complement strand
TTTGTAATTTCTCGACTTTAGGTCCTGAAAGTGCAAAACGGGCCAAGTTCAGGGACGAAAAATGTAATTTACCCTAATAGTAGTATAAAATAGATATAGATATAGATATACATATGAGTAAACTAAAGGGTGCTTGACACCATCCATCTAGCCCAACTTACTATAAAAGTTTTTGGTCTAGAGCCTAAACTCACAAAATATTTTTCTACCTGTCCCTCCAAATCAAGCAACGAGCCATCGATTTAAATCAGAGAAGACCAAACATCATAGTGAAACCGTCAAAGAGTCCGAACACAATTAACCATTGTTAATTAGAACCGTAATTAATGACTACGGAGTATTTATTTAGACAAAATACAAAGATAACTTCATCTTCATACCAATGTGGTACAAAACTATTAGATCAACTCGACCAATGTATTGCCTTATTAAACGTACGACCAATGCTAGTTGTATCTGTATTTTGAATTCGACTCATGTATGTCATGCAGAGGCCTATTCTTGGCGTATAGTATTTAGGGATCATCTATACGTCAAGTATGGTGTATAGCTAGGTACTGTTTAAGCGACCACCTATACACCAAGTATAGACCTATACGCCAAGTATAGGCCTATATGTGGCATACAGTAGGTGTTTATTTAGATAGGGAGGTGTTTCCTTAGTAACACCCAACTTGATTCCTAAACCTACGAGTCCGTGATTCAAATACTAATATATTATTATATGCATAAATGGTTGATGAGATGTTTTAGGGGTTGATGATTTTTAAACTTAAAATACAATTTTATTTTTTATTTTTTTATTTTTGAACGGCGAGTTAGAAGTTAGATTATCGAGCGCAATGCAGTGACATCCAATTGGGCAGTATGCACGCAACACGAATCCACGCACCCCCCAGCAAAGCCGGGTGTGTAACTCGTTCCCACGATGGTTCCCCCTGAGAGACTTAGGAACCATTTTTTTCGATCAAGAGGTAAATGCCCGAGGATACAATTATTAGTGTATTAGTACATGAAGTAATATATTAGCGATTGTTTATCAACAAGGCCTTTTATATAGCTTTTATCTTTTCTTGTATTTAATGAGGGCAAATGTAAAATTATAAGCTATGTTATGTGGGTTTCTTAGCTCACATTTCATGATATTTTTGTTCAATTGAACCAAAACCAATTATCTGCTAAAAGAATTAAAATAATTTGCAGGCTAACTATTTACAAATGGTGGATCTTTCATCCCCAAAAAACAATGTTTATATTCACCTAGCTTTAAGGGTAAAAAAAAATGATTACTTAATTAATCCCTCAACAAATTACTAATCACTTTTCTAACTGGAAGGAAACTCTAGAAATGCTCAAGGACCAGACCTTTAGGCCACCTATACATACATACTTTCAATATAGGCAAAAGGGGATTAAATGAATGAATTGTTTTGGAGATGTAACAAGCAATCCTAATTCGATCACCCACATAAGTATTCGTCGTCGTTAAGTTCTGTAGCATACTAACACGGACGATGTTTTTGGGACCCGTCTTCAAAACCATATCCTTTGTGTAGTTTTCACCAATTTGAGAAAGATGGTTCAGTCATGTGTCTTGTTGGGCAAGCGATTGGCATATATTATGGTTCCGAAAGGTTAATATCTAGCAGCTTTTAGGAAATTATCGTATGGACTTGATGCAGGTAGTCTGAATGATTGGGGTAGATGTTGGTATTCTGTTGCACATGATGTACGAACTTGTCCATTAACAAGAGGAGGCGCGTTTTGTTCCAGGAAAGGATGGCCTGCCTGCTGAAGACGAAAAGGAAAAAGGCGATCAAAATGCCATATTAACATATGGTATTCTTATTGCAAGATTCATGGGACATCCTAAACAGAGTATTGGAATTTGTCATCGGATAGAGAGAGTAACTGACTATGCATATATGATATTATTTTGTGCAAATTCAAACGTGCTAGAGAAAGACTGTACCGATTGGTAGCTTGTGTCTGTTTGATGCTTGTTGATTTCACCGTCATTATGGTTTACAGGTCTTTGTATACTCATCAAATTGGACATTTTCATCCTCTTTCCATTTACAAGAGCCTCACATTGATTCGTCATTTCTTTGTAAGAGACCTCCGGTGTAATGCTTATAGACATTCTTCCAACTTGTTGTGCAGAATCCATGACCTGTAGCCAACCAATGATCTTGTATAAAAATAGTTATCGGATTAATATAAAGGGTAACTTTTCATGCCATAGAAACGGATAAAGTCAGGTTGACCCAAAACTTGCAGACTCGATTGTCCAGAATATGTTTATTCATAAATGCACAGTTTTGGAGACTTTCGACCCTTTAACCAGTTTCTCTTTAAGATAGTACTTTTTAGTTTATTCACTTGAGCCGTTACAGGTAAAACTTAACTTGGATCAACCAACAAATAAGTAGATGGTTTGAAGTTTCCACCTCTAACTAAATGAAATAATAACACAACACTTACTGAATCTAACAATTCATTGACACTTAAGAGATCAGGTGTCTCAGCTGTCGCAAGTGAAAGCATGTTGGCAGTGTCAAAAGGATCTCCTTGAAAATCATCATCCGTAAATATAAGTGGCTCCTGAATTAAATCAACACAATATTCAATAATCTTGGCTATAGTATGTCATGATAATTGACAGTATATAAAAAATACTTACCTCCTCCATAGATTTACCGCCTTCTGGATATTTCTGTTGTGAATTTTCTGTTGGGGAGCCTGTAGGGCACACATCGTCATCAGGCACAAATCTGTTTAGCAATTGCTGCTTAATGCTGATTATTTCAGACTGCACATCCAAGATTTTCTATGTTCATAATGTAGGAATTGAATTCACAAGATTAAGGGTAAAATAGCATAATATAAAAAATAGCCTAAAACGAAAAATATGTTGAGCGAGCTGATTGTAGCTCAGCTTGTATTTCTAATGCACAAAACCTCTTAAATTGTTTTACTCAAAATACTGAAAAAGCATATTTTTGCTGTAATTAGATAGCTTTTGTAAACATATTTGGTACATTTTTTACATATAGGTTTTTATGTTTTAGAAAAATAGTGTTTTGGGTCAGTCCCAAACCTGTTAAATTACCGTTTTGACATGTTGCCTGTCCCACCCGTTTTGATATCTCTATTTTTCAGCTTCTTTTAGTAATTAAACTAATGTAGATTTTTACCTCGGAGACAGATTCCAAGTGCTTAACAATTGTAGCAGCCAGTGATTCTATTGACTGATCTTCTGTGAACTTAATCGCTGAAAGGGATTTCAGAGCAGACTGATCATCTTCCTTAGACCCGAAACTAATACTACCTGACCCAGGTCCAACAGTCAGCTTGCAATCTTCAATCAAGCACAAGTATGGATCCACCTGTTAACATACAACAAACCACAACCACTAATTGTTTTTTAGTTTTAGATATAACAAAAGAATGTTTTACTTAACTAACACGAACAACAAGAACTTTTGAAATTGATTTTCCATATCAATACTAACATAGAACAAGTAGACAGAATAAGTATTTAACATACCATCTTGTTTGCAAGTGTAGCCTTTGCAACTGGAACGAGAGGAACAATACTAAATGCTTTCCCAGATATGATTATCATTGTAGTCGCCAAAGTGAACAGCGATCTCCTACATGATGCTGGCAGTGATCCTGCAATAATAATAAAATTGGAAACTCAACAAGCCGACTGGAATAAGCTATTACGGATTCATATCTTGAGCTATATATCTAAGAACATACCTGCTTCGGCAAGAGAAGTATCAAGCAATGAAAATGCCAGCTGGAAACTTCGAACTAGAGCCTCCCGGCCTGAATTCTGCACAAATTCTAGAATCAGTATTTGAATAACTACAACGCAAGGAGCGTAAGCGCATCTCTTCAAAGGGTGGGTTGGTCAAGTTGGGTAACAGGTCAAACTAGGTACGTTCTGTACAGCCCGAGTGGGTTGACCCAGACCGCTACTTGTCATTTTAAAAATACATTTAAACAACTAGTGTGTTACATTTGACCTGTCCGACCCATTTGACCTGCTTCTTTTTCAACTAATTTTTTACACATTTGAGTCGTTAGATATAAAGCCTGGGCCATATTCATAATATTAGACTAGAAATAATACCCGCGCAATGAGCGGTGGTTGATGTTTGAATTTAAAAGGTGATGGTGTTCGGCAATCGGCTTCGCCGACCGCCGGCTCTGAATTGTCTAACACATGTATATAAAATTGTATTTGTTGTTATTGATAAAAATATATATAAATAAAAATTGTTATGTGAATTATATATATAAAATATAACATACACATTAAATAATAAGTTAAAAATGGTAATGTTTAAAAATTTAAAAATTAAGACACTATCTAAATGCTTTATAAGGTAGTATAGATAGGTCGAAATTGCTATGTATAGAATCATATAGAATTACCTTTGCGCGAGAGAATAACAAAACCAGGCTGTAGGTATGAGCAATGGCTTCATAATTTTCAGGTTTGTTTTCAGGTGAAATTGACTGTGCCCAAATTGAAGATAGGAGGAGTGATATCTGGTGAGAACTGAGCCTAAGGGTAACAGCTTCCTGGGCAAAAAATGTTGACTTTTGAAGTAAAGAAAAGAAAAAGACGACACATTATCCAAAACGAATGGAAGAAAAAACCTACCCCATCCTTGTTTAAATTGTTTGCAGGATTTGTATCTATCTTTATTGAATATGTTCGGCTATAGCTCGACTTCATTCTGTTAAATACCCCACTATTATTTGATTTTTGCTTACTAACGTTGTTGGTCATTAAAGGCCCACCCTTTTTCATCTTCCCAAAAAGAGCAGCTGAAGAAGAAAAGACAGAAACCGTTCTTGACAGTGACCGTGGAACTGCAGCCTTGTTCGGATCTCCACCAGCTGGCACAAGACTTGAAGACCGTGGGCAAACAGAAGAAGGAACAAGAACAACAGAAAAGATTCGATGAGCTCCAACTCGGGTTTCATGATCTTGATGGACCATGGCAGGAAGCAACTGATGAAATAATGCTTCTGGAAATGCCTACAAAAACAACTTAGAAGATCAGAGTGGTTACCTTTCTATGAAAGTAGTCCATAAATGTATGAATACACATATATGGGTCGTCACCTTATTGTTGTATGCCATATTAGGCAATGAAGCTACAGTTTGAGCAGTTCGGTAAACAGCAGCAACTGTAGTTCTTCCTATAACTGTAATACTTGATATATTTTCTAGCATCCCAGCCATAATGTCAAAAATTGGACACGCGTCACCAACCTGTTTGACCAAGATCAGCTCATAACACATTAATAAATAGAAAACAAACTTTACGGAGTACAAAAAGGAAATGAACAAGACCTTAGAGGATAACTCCACTAGGCACTCATCTACAAGTTCATGAAACTTTTTGTTCCATTTGATTACATCAGCTCCCAGGTCAGCATCGTCTAGTGTCAAGTGTACACTTTTTCTAAGATGTCTAATGATATCCGTTATTGCACCAACAATCGCAACTGAAGCTTCTACCTTTGTTTCTCGTGTAAGTGAGATGGTAACCTCTATAATGTCGAGCTGCATATCAGGTTTTTTAAGGACATTTTTGTGATCAAGATGCTTGATTAATATGGAAAGAAGAAAATGTGTATTTTGTCCTGAAAAAATAACCAAGGAATACAGTCCATGAGTTAACAAGAAATGATTCTATGACTCCAAAAAAAGGAAAAAAAAAACAAACTGATATCATGTATGTAATATTTATACCAGATTCATCCATGATATTTTGCATGTCCTTGAGAACTGGGTAGGCAACCCCTTGTGAAGCATGCCATAGATTCTCAGAATCAAAATAACGAAATAAAGATTCGAGAACACGACGCATGGTTGTAGCTTCCTTGCCCAAATTAGCCATGTTATGAAGACATACACGGGACCAAAAACTAGGATTTTTTGCTTCAATCCTACAGAAAGGGAAACAGCCAAGGTAACTAAGTGTGGCGGGCCATGAAAAATAGTATTTAGATGTGCTTAAGTAATTACTAATAAGTAAATTGATCACATAAATGTTATGCCAACTACAAGACTGATATTTGAAGGTGCAATAATCAGATAACTAATTTCAAAAAGCAAATCCATGCACCCCTAAGATGAAGAATTTCGGGACAGGAACTTACGCAGGCACATTTAGTTCGCCTTTCTCATTTACAATTGTTGACCAAGATGGAATTTTCATCGAAGCCTCTGTTGGTGAGACATGATGGTCATTTTTCAACACTTCTTGTACCCATTGATTTTGATTAGGATTGTCAGAATCTTTGCTCGAAGATCCATAATTTTCCAGAACTACAGAAACAATCTTTGTAATGGAGATTTAAGGAATACATTAGTATACTATTCACTCAAATATTTCACGTAAATGTCTAGTACATTTTACAAGTAGAAGGTACAGATTACTGGCAAGTCAAGAAAAATGGGAGATGATTATACTTACATTATCAAACTCTGATGATATATGGGAATATCTACCCATGAACCAAACCTATAGCAGAAAAAAATAAAACAATATATCAATAACTATCACATAGAAAACACATACAACATTCATATATGTGACAAAAAGACAGTGTTTCAGGCAACAATGACAATACCATTGAAGAAAGAGCTTGTAAGCCAGCTGCACGGAGTGGCTCAACTCTCTCATCTTCACCAAATTCTTGAGCTAATTGACAGAGTTTTGGGATAAAACCTTCCAAGTTAAACATGTAAGTTCCATCTTTCTGCAAAATACAAAAAGTCAAAGATACAATTGTCAAAATGTGAGACGGTTTTCAAGAACCATCAACAGAACCAACCTGACAATTGACAAAGTCAAAGAGTGTTTGGCATCCTATTATTAACATTTCGTCATTTCTTGTCTCATCTAATAGAGTTTGCATGATACTTAGCAAACTATTTGCAAAAAGAGGCCTGCAAGAGAAAAAAGAATAGTATTATTGTGCAGAAAGGAAACGTCATTCACCTATGAAAGGCAATCGGGTAATAATAATGTTAATGACCCAAAAGATATACTCAAATACAGATTAATGAAATATCACTGAACTCACATTTGGTCCTTGCACGAAATCAACAGTTTTCTATAAATATACATAACAATTTTTGCATTTCCAAAGTTCTCATTTCTTAATTCCTTGTAATAGCGGTGTTCAAGAGAGCTTGTGATCTGGAGGTAGATAGGCAAAATTAGTACAAAACAAGTTGTTAATCTAATAAGTCCCGTACAATTTATATCAGAAACACAAAAGGTACCTTTGGAACACGTAAAGGATTTCTGCCAGCATACTCACACAACTTCCCGATCTTCCTATCATTTATTTCTTCACCCTTTTCCCATATAAGAAACAAAAGATGTTACATTTACAAGAGAAAAGTAAATGGGTAATAAGAACTTAGATAATTGTGTATAATCCAATCATTAATGCCTTGGATCCTACATGACATAATTTTTCAGTTACTTACCTAGGGTAAATAAGGTCAAGCTCTCAGAGGTGAATAGTTATTAAGCGAAAAGAGGTATGCTTACAATGTGTATAGAAAACTGAGAAAAGAAAGTCACAAAAGAATCAAGTTGCAGGGCGACATCTAATGAACATGCATTTTAAAGCAATCTTTCCAGAAACAACAGAACCATTTACTAATAATGTGTCCAATTTTTCATAGAACAAGTGTCATTGTCGCATTGATATGCTCATCAAACGGATGATTGAACACCAGCTGTTTATAACACTTCATTTATATAAAATGAAAAAATCTCAGTTTATACGAAGCAAATACAAACTTCAAGTGGATCAAGTTACAAAATTCATCACCAACAACTGATCTATGTCAACACTATATGAAAATGCAAGAAAAAAGAACAACTAACCGGATTTCTAGGGAAAATATCCGAGATCAACTTCTTGTACCTCTTCACAGGCTGTCTAGACCTCGTTGTCAAGGCAGGGCAGAAGAAACAAAGGCTTCCACACGCGGGCAAAACTTGCCTCGATACAACCCCAGAAACAGCACTCATTTTATATACCAAAATATATATTACAATACAATCAACAATCACACTAACTTATAACAGCAATAACTCAAGAAATTTCTCTTTCTTCAACAATCTTTTTCAACCTTTCTTCCCTTCTTTATTGCCATCATCTTGATCATAACAAAGGGAAGAAAAAGAAGAAACAAAAATAACCGAAATCCGACCAGCCTATGATCAAACAAACAAATAACAACAAACATTAACATAAATTCAAAAATTTCATGCAAAACATTCCAAGATTCTCAAAATAAAAAAACACCCATCATAGATTTCCTACATTACAATCCAAGATTCTAATATAAATCACATTTACAAACAAAAGAATCCAAAGGGTATAAAAAAAAAAAAACCGCAAAACATCGAAAATCGACGAAAAAATTCGATCTTTTTTTTCTTTTAAATACCTTCAAGTCAATGCTGGAAGGCTGGGGGGGTTGTAATTAGGTTCAAATTTCTTCAACAAATCTTTTTCAAATTCTCAAGATTTTGCTCCAAAATCAATCCCCTTTTTTTCTGTTTCTGTGTATATATGATATGATTTTATAATTATTCTTTAAAATTATTGTTATTTTAATTATTTTAATAATTATATTATAATTACATAATTCGCCGGTTGGCCCAACTGTATTTTAAAACTTTTTTTTATTAGATTAAAAGTCTGTATTTCTTTCTTAAATATAATTCGCCAGTGTGTGATTTGGCGGGACCCAGATCGAGTCGGCACGTTATAGTTGGTTTTTGTCAATTATTTTGAAAATAATTTGACCGTTACTTTCTCGGTGAACCGGCCGGCCAGCCAGCCTATAATTTTCCCTTTCTGGATTTGCTTTTCACATTTCTAAGATTTGCTTTTCACATTTCTAAGATTTCTTACCTTTGATTGACATGATAGAAGACTTCTTTCTCTTGGAGACTAGGTTTGAGGGGCAAGCAAATTTTATTAATAATCTATCGTTGTGCCTACGGACGGATTGGTTATTGGGTTTTTCCCGAATCTGGAGTAACTTGAGGCGCCTGAGGACTCCGTACGACTGGATTTGGCTAGCTAAGCGATGGCTTTTTGCGAATATGTCACCCCATACGAAATACTTGGACGATCTTGTTAATTAGTCGTTCAAAAACACAGATTTTTCCCCTCAACTATCTATATAGGATTTTTTATGTTCGGGTTATTTAGAGAAGTCCAATTTTGAAATGTGCATGGCAATTTAAATATCTTTGTGACTATGTCTAAACTTTTTTTTTTTTTATCACTTCAAATGTTGCCTAAGTGAGTTTCAATATAAGGTCTTTTATGAAAGGGAAAATTACCTAGATAGACTAATTAAAGAGGTATTTTAAAATTTAGACTACATTTTGAAAACTCTCTAATGTGGACAAAAGATTCGTGGCCTACAGTGGAAAACCTCACGGATGGACCTAAACCCAATTAAGTGATGACATGTGGCTGGTGGGCTCAATGTGAAAGTCAAATGAAGAAAACGGAAAAGGAATCTTAGAGGGGAGGGAGTGGGTTTGGGGTTCGTTCGGGGTTGTTTGGTGCCGATCGGGCACACCGCCGCCACCAATCGGTTTTCTTGTTTGGGGTAGAAGAATCGGGGAAGTAACCCGGTGGAGAAAAAGAGAGAAGTGGCAGGTGTGGGGCCCACGAACGGACTTTATGAAATAGAAACCATATTTGAATTCACAGTCGCCGGATGTAACACCATCTGGATTATTACATCGTTGGCCAGATCTTGAATTTCCGGCCAGATCTTGAATTTTCCGAGCAGATTTGATGACGGTGGCACGGTGATTTTTGCCATAAGATGTTTACTTCACTGTAAATTAGCATTGATTTTTGTTTTCATCATGAAAGGAAAAGAAGAAAAGTAAAAAAATTTATGGTTGAGAAAAAAAATAAACAGTAAAAATAGGGAAGAAAGGCACCAGGCAGAAGATATATTAAAGATGAAAGGGAGAATGCTTTCAAAAATATAGAGAGAAGATCGATGAATGGCCTGCTTTATTACTTTTTGAAAGAATAAATGTTTCCTATTTTAATTAATGAAATCTTTTTTATTGATATGATATGTTTTTTATTTACTAAAATGTTTTTTATTTTTATATGATTTGTTGTTTTATGTATTAAAAATAAATGGGAAAAAAAGATGATGTGGAAATTGGGAAAGTTTGGGGAGTGGCGCCACCATTTTGGGGTAGTTTGGGGAAGGATTGGGGTGAAATGAGATGGAGAGTTTTTATTGGATAATGGTGAGGTGGCAATTTGGGGAAGTTTGGGGAAGGGGTGACCACTCCCTCCCCCCTTAGTGCGTTTTACTGTACCCGTTTGGTGGTCGTGTCTTTGTCTGCCGATATAGACTATCATTATGGTTCTGTTGGTATATTTGGTTCAAGCCAAAATGTCTTCAAATACAATTTTGGTTTTTAGTAGGTTCATGGCCTAAAAGGGTTGATATTTGGTGCATAAGGTCAGGTTTTCTCCCCCTTTCTTTAGATTGTTGTATGAGATCACAGCAAAATATCCCTGGCCAAGTTGGGTTCACAGCAAAAGGGACCCAATCTAACCCATCTAGACTTGTAGATCATATGCGAGCGCTTATTTATAAATAGGGATAATGGCACCGGAATGTAATCAATTATGACACAATGTCTATGTTGGTGCGTCACCTTTTAGACTGTTCCAACGATGTAAGAAACTTTATATTTTGTTCAAA
>JAOEHQ010047459.1:0-21761 GCA_025447715.1 Asclepias incarnata | reverse complement strand
GAAAACAAATTTCATATCTATAAGGACATGTTTCAGATTGATATAAATTTGTTGTATGAATCATTGTGTTTCGTTGGATGACCACGCCTGTGGCAGGTGTGCTGATTGCTAATAAGCTAGATGTGATAGTCCATGTTTTGTGCGAGAAAGGTAGTACGACTATCTTTCCTTTTTGGAAAGGTCCAAACGAATGTCGACATCAAGCTCTTACGATTGCATCAGTGAATGATGAGACGCATTATGTCATGGTCCAATTGGAAGGAGAGTACCCAATGCCTAATATTACAGCTTATTGGAATCCTCGGTTTGTTAGCTCGTCAGCAGCTGGATGGGAAACCGAGTATAAACCACGTTTAGAGCTATATAATCAACTTTGTCGGGGTGAAAGAGGTTTTCTTGATATGAGTGATTAGATATTTTAATATCATTATATTTGCTATTTTTTTTAGAATATCTCTTTCTTATTTATGTTATTTTTATACTTTTATATAATACATAAGTTTTTATTATCAATACTATTTAACAACAATATATAAAGATAAATAAATTTATAAAAAGATATATTGTGTTAGTAAAAAAAGATTAGAAAAAAAAGACAAAATAATAAGGATAATAAAAATGACATGACATAATTAACTAAACTAATAATTAGCAACAAAAAAAACATTTAATGACATACTTAACTAACTAATGATTACATAGGTGTGTACCTAGCATGTATAGGGTGCCATTAGACATACCCATGTAAATTAACAGGGATATTGATAACTATTTTTCGTTTTGTCTATTGGATCGTGTATTGTACTTGCTAGCTTCTTACTAGCTATTTTTTAATAAAATTTTAATTGCCGTTCAAAAAAAAAAACCAGGGATATTGATATCCTCAAACTCCAAAATGGGCATTGTTATTTCCACCACAAAAGACAAACTACTGTACAACAAATACTGCATACCGTATAAGTATATTAAGCTTTAAAGTGGTGGAAATAACTTTTAAAATGGTGGAAATAGACAAGCCCCTCCAAAATATTATCCTTTTTATGACTCGACTCTGACTGTGCATCGATTAGACCACGGCAAACATGGAACAAACACGCACAACTGAACACAATAACTATATATCTATCACCATTTTTTTATTATTTTGTCAGCAGAACAAAATACTATATATATATATCCAAAGTTGTGGTCAAATGTCTATTTAAAAACATATATACATATAAATAATTAAGTATATATACTTCAGTTCAAACATAAGTACCATTTTTAGTACTTGATGATAACTTGTTAATTGTTAATGTTATTGTACATTAATTAATTTATATATGTTAAATTTGGCAAAACTATTTAACTCTTTTTTCTTTTTTGGTTTAAACAATTCTATAGAAAAAGAAAACTTGGTTTGTAACTAATTGGTGAAAGCTGATTGATGAGGGGCGGCCAATTTTTAAACTAAGTCTTAAGTTGTCCGACTTATTATGCATGAATTTACATAAATTATAAAGTCATTAATCACAACGTTTATCGAGCTTTTTTTTGTTTTGTTTTGTGCTTAAGTTTAAAATGTGCTAGAAATTAACGAAAAAAGTTATTTAAGGGGAAAAAAAACACTAGTGAAAAGTAGTAAAAACTTACCAATCATGCATCCGGCAAAGAACAAGGCTTGAACAAGCCCAACCTTATATTTATGACCACAAACCAAACCCCATTCCGCCACAGTAGACATCCCCGAACCACCATCCCAACGCCACGTACCCGGTTCAAGCCCACAGACATCCTTAGCTAACAAACACTCATTTGAACCCGAACCACTTGGCTCACTACTACAAGTCCAGTCAGGTTGACGGTCAGCAAATATCATGACCATTGTATGAAAAGCCTCAAGTGCCCAAGCCATAGATGTTAACACAAAGTGTTTTAATTGCCAATAACCAAACTCACCACAATATTTATGTAACATGTCATCTATGCAAAGACGTTCGATGGGTTGTTGATTGTGGGTAATTATTCCATTTTTGGTGGTTGTTGGTGGAATTAATGGTGACCGGAGATCAACGTTTTCCGGCGAGGTGGAGGGGTTATGGGGAGTCATATATATATGTGTAAATGTATGTGTATGTGTATGTATATTGTTTACTTTGTATGGAAGAGTGATGTTGTTACTTGAGACTGTTTGCTTTTTGGAGGAATACAGTACCACTTGGAGTGTTTTTTTTTTAATTTTAAAAAATGATATATTTTTTTAAAAATTAACCATATAATTTTTTTAACTAATTGATTACATGACAAATTTAATCCACTTATTTTTATTTTTAATTTTATTTTTTGATTTTATCAAGTGGTATCAACAAATTGTTAAGAAGATTATTAAACTAATTTTTTAAAATAGATATATTATTTTTCTACCGATTAATAATTACATATTAATACAATATATTGTTTTATTTATATGTCTACAAGCTACCTTTACTTAAAGACCATATTTGTTTATTATTCACACCAAACCAAACACATTAGTAATAAAGACAATTTAATGATTGAAAAAAAATGTTCACTTGTATATACACGAAATTAAAATGCTAATCACTCTTTATCTAAAAGTTTGGTATAAGAATTACAATAATAAAAATTCTACTCGTTTTATGCGCTATTACAATTATGATGGTAAACTAACTACAAATATAAAAGAGATAATGACTTTTGAATGTAATGAACTATGATTAAATGTTTATGTAATATAATAATTTAGTCGGACGTCTATGTAATATAATGAACTTCTCATTCGGTCCAATCAATGTATGTTACCAGGTAAACAATGAAACATGACCGGTTGTTTTTCTAATAATCCATGTCAGCTGTCACATTTGTCATGTCGGATTCCACATGTTATATTATCAATATAAAAAGCTTGTTCCTCCCCTTTTCACCCATTCTTTTCCACCCGCTATTTCACCCCTTTTCCTCCCGCTTTTTTCCCCCATTTCCTCCACATGGCTTCTTCTTATTTTTCTTCTTCAATAAATAAAGGGTCTCCTTATATGTATTGTCATTATGGCGGAAAGATGTGTATTTTCACATCTTGGACAAAGAAGAATCCTGATAGGCGATTTATTAAATGCCCAACAGTAAGTTAATTTTGCCCTAATTTTACCCTATTCATGAAATTGGTAACTGAAATTAATTTTGCCCTAACAAATTGCATGTGATTCAGGTGAAAAGTGGGTCTTGTACAAGTTTTAGCTTTATTGATGAAGAACTTCCTAATCTATACTACAAGGAGTTGTTGTTTAATCTTCATTCACAAGCAAAACATATGGAAGTTAAACCTACAGTATGTAGTGAAGAAAATGATTCAAAAGATCAGTTGTTGCAAGCCATTAAGGAGTTGACTGTAACAAAGTCAAAACTAAAAGTGTTTGACAAAGTGTTTTATTTGTTGATTGGAGTAGTAGCAATGTTAAGCTTTATAATAGTTCTACCGGTGATTTAAGATGTCTGTTAATGGTTATTGTAATGGTTGTAATGTTTGTATGTAATGAAATTTACTATTTTTGAATGTAATGGCTTCTTGTTGGTATGAAATTTACTACATGCATTGTAATGTTTTCTTGTTTGTATGGTATGTTATGAGTGACAATATTCATAAACGTAACATTCATATACCCAACATTAGTGTCACTGCAACTACATATACCTAAAAGATTAGTGTCATTGCAACTACAACTAAATAAGTTATCCAAAAGATCAGTGTCACTGCACATACCTAGCTAATAACATATACCCAAACGATCATTGACTGCTCATAACTAGCTAACAAGTTTGAACCAAAAGATTAGCTTTACAAAACATTGTCTAAACCATTAACAAACTATTCAAGCACCATGGCATCATCATAGCTTTGTCCTGGTCCAGGCACCTGTTTGGCAAGCCTATGCCTTAAACTTCTCTGACGGGGTATTCTCCTCTTCAAAGTTTCAACCTTCTTTTATTTCTTCTGCTTGGATGCTTTATTGAGAGATTCTTGGGTGCCAATAATTGGTTGATTATTTATCCTTGGTGCAAACATTGAAATGCTACCATCCACTATTGTAACTCTTGGCTGGTCTCTTATGATCATCTCAGATGAAACAACCCCATTAGCTAGCCAATTCATTGTCTTCCCAAAACCAACATTGCATTAGCCTTTAATATTTTTCCCATAACTTTAAAACTACTTGATCCAACATCATCTTCAAGCATTAGAAAGTTAAAGATGAGAAAGTTAAAGATGAAGTACTTCATAACACATTAGAAAGTTAAGACTTATTGACATACCCATAGCTAGGACCCCAAACTTGAAACCTCCCTTTGTAACCCCAAACCTCTTTCCTGGACTTAGTGGTATAGTGGATTGACTTGCAGGGGCACTTCTTGATTTGCAGGGACACTTTCTTGATTTGCAGGGTCACTGTCTTGATTTGCAGGGGTACTTTCATGACTTGGTTAGGGACTTTCTTGATTTGCAGTTTGTTCACTTTCGGGGTCAGTGGGTTTTGGGACTTTAGGCTTTCTTTTCACACAATTTGCCTTTGGTATATGAACAGGCCTTAGCTTTGGGGGGGAAGTACATGTCCTGGTATTGTGATCCACGTCCCAACATTTGTGACAAGTCATGACAACTCCATGCTTTGTAACCCTGGTTGATTGAACTCTTGGCTCATGTGATGCTCTAATCCTCTTGTTTTTGTGCCCTTCATTTCCAGCCTAAAAAAACCTTCTCCATAGCCTTTCCAATCGATCAATTATTTTTCAGGTGCCTAAAACAATGAGAAATAATATAAAGGAAGACTAGCGAGAACCGATTGAATTAATGTGACTCTTCCTCCAACCAATAAATTTTTAGACTTTCAAGAGGACAAACGCTATTTGAAAACATCAATTACTAGTTGCCAGTGATAGCATCGATTCATACTAACCCCAAGAGGAAAGCCAAAATACTCTAAAGGAAAAGATCTCAGTTTGAAATGGAAATGCTCAGGCACCTGTGTTACTATTTCAATCTGAATACCAATGTCGACGATAGTTGATTTGTTACGTTCATTTTTAACCTATAAATGTTGTTGAAACATCTCATGATTCTAATGATATTCAACAAATTCAAGTTACACCAGAGCGCATCAATAGCACATCGTCAGCATACAATAGGTGACTAATAATATGGCCTCCATTTGGAAACTCAATCCCATGAATCAGATTTTTAAAGACTACATCATTAAAAAAAACAAGTCAAAGGCTCCATGGCTAGAGTGAACAAGAGAGGGGATAACAGATCTCCTTGCCCAAACCCTCTTGAAAAATTAAATTATGTTGTAAGAGACCCATTGATGAGAACAGATGCCTGTGAGGAGGCTAAACAAGCATTTATCCATGCACCTTAGTGGAAATCCCATCTGCTTCATGGTTTCCATAAAAAAGCCCCAATTAACGCAATCAAAAGCCTTTTCAATATCCAGTTCAAGTAAGAAAGTTGATTTTTTCACTAACTTGAGCCAAGATATATCAAACACATCTAATTGGTTTAAAAAAGATTCTCAAAGTTCTTGCACTATAAAGAGTCATCACCAGAACTTTGAAAATCTTTTTTGAACTAATTTTCTATATTAAGAAAATAATTTAAACACTACATAATTATTTCATACATTATAGTCATTATTTTAAAATACTTAAAAGTTGTACATGGTGTGTATGTGGTGGTTTTTGGGTATACATAGGGGGTGAGCAAAAACCGAATCAGAAAACCGAAAACTAAATAAATCAAACCGTCAAAACCAAAAACCGAACCAAACTGATTGATTTGGTTTTCGTTTTTTAAAAACCGAACAGATTGGTTCGGATTTCGGTTTCATATGCAAAAAACCGACCCAAAAACTAAACCGAACTGAACCAAATATGTTTTAATCTATATTTATATCATTTTATATTTATATCTACTACTTATGGTTAGTAAATATATTAATATATTTAAACTTTTTGCTTTTTTAGTGTATAAATCAAAATCAATTGTATGTTTTAGATGAAAATGTAACAAAATCATATTAGTTTATAAAAAATCATATCAATTTTAACACCTAAAAGATATAATTAGTTAATAAAATGCATTCGTATATTTTAGTTTATTTAACATATTTTTTCCTTAACAACTGAATGTTTAATTTACAACTTAATAAGCTAAAAGCGTAAAAAAAACCCCCCGAAAACCGACCCAAAAAACCGACAAACCGAACCGAACCAAAACTGAATTCAACTGTTTTGGTTTTCTAAAACCGAACGGATCGGTTCGGGTTTCGGTCTTGACCCAAACCGACCCATGCTCAGTCCCAAATATACAAGGCCCTATTTTTTTTTTATTACTATTCCATCCATTTTAGATTAAGTCATCTTCATTTAGTTTGTTACAAATTAAATTTTTATTTACAAAATTAATAACAATAGAAATTGCTTGAGAAAGTTAACAATATAATTTGCCTTTCCAAATTTTCCGAGGACCACTTAAAAACGGTATTATTTTCATAATGTCACATCATAAACGTTGGTACATTACACCTACCATTCTACCAATACACTAATGGTAAAGGCTAGAATAGAACCGCACAATATTGGATCCAAAATCAACCCTAGAAAGGATTCCCAATTCTTGAATTCTTGAACCATGTGGAAGAAGAAAGAGAAAAACTTAACAAACTAAACGATTTAGGTCATCTCTAAAACTTAAGTTTTTAGGTTAAGTGCAAATTTCGTTCCCGTGGTTTTCAAAAAATGATTTTTCATCCCTGCCGTTAACTTTTTGTTTTTTTTATCCATGTAGTCGAACTTCTGTAATATCTACTCGTCCCTGTCGTTAAATCCCTCCACGTGCAAGTCACGTCAGCATTTTCGTCTTTTTATCCATCTTTTTCTTCCTTGTTCTTTCAATAACTCTGAAATATCCATATCTGTATAATATATGACCAAAATCAATGATCCATACATATATATATATATATATATCCATATCTCTATATCCATATCTCTATAATTTGTATATCTATATTCACATCTATATAGATATGTCCAAAAAAAAACCCGTTCAAAATAATACCCAACACCACCAACGCCATGAATTTCTACCAAGAAGAAGAAGAGGAAAAAGAAATCAATTACACCACCGCCATGAATTTCTACCAAGAAGAAAAAGAGAAAGAAGAATCAACTACAAAGCCGTTCAATATAAAATCCAACCGATGGTTGTTTCCTGTTGGGTGGCTGGTGGTGGTTGTTTTCGGCTGTGGGTGGCAGTGGGTTGTTTCCGGTCATCACCATCGAGATACCACCTGACCATCACCATCGAGATACTACCTAACCGGCTGGAATATTTAAATATATAAATGATTAAATAGATAAAATCAAAAAATAATATAAATATGGAAATGTTAATTCAAAATTCGAACAACATTTACTTAATAAAAAAGTTTTAAAATTTTGAAAATTAAGACACCCCTCATCTCAACTTTAAAGTAATGTAGATAAAATCACATATATGAACAAATAAAATGGAAACTAATTAATATAATGCTCATTTCTAACATCCCACCAATCGACTATCATTACTAAAAAAATTGTACAATGATCTACCATCGTTCATCACGTGTACACAATTCTAATAATTGTTCACACATTTGTCGACTATGAGACTTGAACCTATAACCTTTTAATTGATGAATTAACACGTATATCGTTAGACTATAAACAATTTGATTTTAATAATTCCTTATTTTGTATGGTTGGGATTTCGACAAGGTATATTCACCTTAAATTTAAAATACGATAAACATTTTTTTTAAATGGTTAAACTAAAGCACTAATACAACAAAATCAATGTAACCTTTGAAAGATATAGTAACAAAGTTTTGAGGCCAACAATTATCTGTTTTTTTTTCTAAATTTAATTGATTAGATAAATTAAAAGTGCTGCTCCAAAAAGAGTTTGTTAAAAGCGACTAGACACGCGGATCTGAACACGACATGCAAGATGGGTTGATCATCGATAAAGCGACCAACATAGTGGTGGTACTCTTGTAAAAAAAAAAAAAAAGAGACCCTATATTTTTATCATAAACTATTCCAGATCTAATCTAATACCTGTGATGTTTTTTTCTAATAAAAAATTACTACTTCTTCCATCCAAAAGTTATGGTTCACGGACAAAATTTATATACTTTAACAAAAGTGTAATTATTATATTGAGTGATTAGGAGCTGGAGCATGCCGAGCGGAATCAGCCGATTCTATTGGAAAAATATTTTTAAAAAATTTAAGTTTGAATTTAGTGTAAATGTAATACAATTTTTCATATAATATATTAATTATGGACTCACTCAATTAATATGGAAATATTACTAAATTTATCTATGAATCCGCTTGAAAAATGCCTGTTTGCGTCCTTTGACTATGCAGCCAATAAAACTTATTTCTAATGTTTAAACCGATTGGTAATCATTTTAGAATAATATAAAGTTGCTCACTTAATGTAAAATCCTACCTTCGTCTCTGTAACAACAACTTATATATAGAAAGATAGAATTAGATTTAGATTTAAATTTTTGTATAAATACAATTGGAATGGAGTACGTGCAAATAGAGATGCACAAAAGTCGGATTTTGGCCGACCCGACCTGAACCGGGTTTTGTCAACGGAACTAAACTCGAACCGGTTTGAACCCGGTTTTTGGCCCAAAAAACGAACCCGACCTGATTTAAACCCGGTCTTTATCTGGTCCGGAAACCCAAAAACCGAAACCGATTTCAAACAGCCGGGTTTTCCAAAACCTGAACTGGTTTTGATCAAACCCAGTTTTGACCGGGTATTCCAAAACCTAAACTGGTTTTGATCAAACCCAGTTTTGACCGGGTACCAAACCGGTTTTTTTAAACCCGGTTTTCCCGAACCGGTTTTTTTTGTGTGCATGGCTACGTGCAAATGTGTAATACCGAATTACCGACCGAAGACAGGCTATGGACCACTAACTATATGGACCAATATGTGAGAGGATCAAACAGGCCCATCATAATTACTGAGCCCATGCTTCATGTTTTTTCCGTCCCCTTTTCACCCCCCAAATTTTCTTTTATACTTCATACTTTTTGATGGATTGTACTTCTTTATAAGTTTAGGTAAGTTTTGTTACTGTAAAAAGATCTCTATAAATACTAACTTTGTAGTTTGTACACGATGTATCGACTGTATTGTACATGTATGACGGTGCACGATTTATTGGTGTCCTACGGAATGAGAACACAAGAGACCATCATAAACTTCGATGAGTATGGTATCGAAATACGTCTATCACAATGTTAAAGATCAAATCGTTAAGTCCTCCTATGTGCTAAAGATTATCTTTGTGATTTACACAACAATACTTCATGTATAAAACTTAAACTCTAAGGTGTTTGAAAATGTGTGTTTTATTTGTTTACTAATGATGATACTCGTGAGTGACAATCAAACCAATGCTCAGCCATATTTTTACTCCTGAGTTTCATTAAGAATATTTGTCGATGATGATTGATTTCATCAACACTCGTACACTATCTATACTCATTTATAAAGCACTTGGAATGTCTTAAAATTCAATGTTTAAAGTATTGAAAAATTATTATCATATACTTCAGTTAATCAGTATTTATATTTAGATAAACTAATTAATATACAAGAAAGTCAAACACTGTTTAAATTATTAACAGACAAAAATATTTCGAAGACCACCATCAACAAGTCCCTATGTTACACTATTAACTTGTAACATATTCGACTGTCGTGCATTCTATGAACACCTCTAGCGTGTATTTATGGGTACGGATAAACCCACAAATTCTACATGTAATAAGGATTAAACAAAATAGTTTACCATCAAAATTTCAACACAAATAGTTTATTATCAATATTTCAAACAATTTATTAAAAAGCAACCCAAAATACAAATAACAAGTTAACACATAGCCATTTGAAAATATAAACTAAGTGTTAGGCAAGAGGGAAACTAGTGGGTTCTTGCTCCCTAAATTAGCCCAACTACATCAAAAGTTTTTTAGGCTGTGGTCTTCGATCAGTTGAAGGAAATATTTACATGATCCACTTCAATGGCTTAATTGGTTATTATGAAAAGAGAAAAAAAATAATGAATAAAAGCATCATACAAAAGTTCATCATAATAAACAATTAAGTCAAGAGTTACGCCACATACTCTTCACCGTGTTAAATTTTTTGTATGTGTTTTGATATGTATTTTAATGATCGAATATCAATACGAAGAATATCAATACAAATCGTGTTATTACTTTCCAAATATAACAGTTGGCCCTATACAACCTTTGATATAACGAATGTTGTATAGAAACAGTACATGTTATTGTACTCTAGGTTTTTACTATGAAATCTAAAAGTTGGTTGTAAGAGAATTTCAGAAATTGTGTGTATGTTCTACTGTTCTAGCCTCTAAATGGATAGCTCCCAAAAATATCTATAGAGTAGTTATATCTGTTTTGCAACTTCTCCAAGAAGTTGGGAACAGTTACAGGCACAGGCACACGAACGTATCACTGATAGAACCACTCAGCAACATACTTTATCATAACTATGTGAATTCGTTGTTTATATGGTTTGCCCCTTGACCCCAACTATAAGTGCATCGATATATACGGAGTGTAGACTCCGTCCTTTTAATCCGTATAAAATACAATGAGCATTACCCTAAAATAATAACACACCGTTACCTGACTAACATCATCATTTTGATAACACACTGCTACGGTGCTACCTTATCAACTTCATCGTCTCCTTAGTATGACGAACACAACCACCATCACACTCGACTTTGATAATCTTGTTAAACGAAATTTATTACCTCGCATGCTTAGTTTGTTCGGATGAAATACTTCTCCTTTATATTTTATAGCTACGTATGCCCCTCTCAACTTAAAATATTGTGCCTGCCCCCTTATTCAATCGTGAAGCATGTAAACTCAATATTTGGGTTTAAGCTCAAATTTGTAATGACATAAGCGATCATAAACACTTATATTCAAGATACCAAGTCACGTTTGATTCACAAATTCTAATGGAATCTGTCAATTTGATGTAATTGAAATTGACTTTCATTCCTTAGTATGTTTGGTTGTTAAATAATGAAGAAATTTCATTCCGTTGAAATGTAAATATTCCTACATTTGATGGAATTTCCATTCCTTGAAGGTCATGGATGGATTTTTATTCTTTCTCTTTTTTGAATCTCCAAAAAACAAAAAACATTCTTTTAAATTCCAATTCCTTTTACAGATTTCATTCATTGTAAAAACATTCTGTGAACCAAACGCGCCCGGGCTGACAATACATGGCCTAATTCAAAATTCGAGCTGAAACTGATATGAAAAAAATTGGTTGGGATTGTATATTCTTGACCCGCCAATCTGCCAACCCGCCAACTTGATTTTTTCAGGTCAGGATCAGGCTACTATTTCAGGTCACCGGGTAGGCGCGCCAACCCGATATCTTTTTAAATGAATTTTTTTTATTAGAAATATATATACATTCCACCTTATCAAAGGATAGATTTTTACACTAATATTTAAAATCCACAATAACCTCGTCTACATTATTCTTTTTCCTTTCTTTCTCCTTTTTTTTTGTTTAGAAAGATCCATTTAACTATTTTCACATCATATTTTGGAACAAATGGATCTGAAATCAACCCATTTGACTCGAAACCAACCCGCACACCCACCAACCTGCTTCGCCTATGTATTAACCGGGTCACGTGAGTCCGAGTTGAAATTTCTGACTTGAAACTTTTAGTAGGTCAAATTAGGATCGTGAATTTTCAATCCGCCAACCTAACAACCGAAACCCGGACCCAACTCAATTGAAACCTATACTCAAAAGTCAAATGAATGGAAGCCGCACTAAAAGAGTGAAATATTTTTCCAAACTAACGAAACCTCTAACCTTCCACCTATCAACTAAAAGTCCTAGCTAACCACTTGACCATGAGTTAATGCTATAAATAAAGAAAACGTAACCTTTCTAACCTACCCAAACTTGTATAAAGAAAACATTTGATCTGGTAAACAACCAAATATACACTAAAATAATACAATGATTATATGCTTGAAAGTGATCTTTAATTTTGCTTTTTACTTGATTCTTGTCAGTGTCACAAACAGTTGATATAAAATAAAACTATAAAGTAATATAATAAACTTTGTAACATATTTGCCTCATTTCTAAAGGTTGGTTGTCAACGTGTCACTAGACTTTATAATATGTCCATATCATATTTTGATTATACACAGAGCTTCATTCATATATGAAGGATTGGCTTAGATTGGATATTCCCTCCACTACCCCACTGGAAGTTTTAGATTGGATTCAACAGAGCTGCCTTACTAGAAAACGCAAAAACATTCTACAAGCCGTGATATTCATTTGGTGGTTGGCGTTATGGAAACATAAAAACCAAATTATCTTCAAGGGGGGTTCGGACTCTAATAAAGAGGTGTTCCAGTTCATAGTCTCAGTTTCGTTCTCCTAGATTTCCATTAGATCTAGGAATCTCTCTATCCCGTGGCATTTATGGGCTTTAAACCTGTCTTTCTATTTGTAATTGTTTTTGTATTTTCGACGTCTTGCCGAAAATCTATTCTATATCAATAAAAGTTGGCTGTTCAAAAATAAAAAAATAAAAAAGTAAATTAGAGATGAGCAGTGTTAAGAAACTTAAGGATATGACAACCTTTGTGTGTCAACGTCACTATCCTTTTGAGAGTTTTACCATATTCAACAATGGACTCGGAACTTATGGATTAGGGTGGTGGCAATGGGCAAATCGCTTGCCTCATCATTGGCACAATGGCACATCGGTTGCGTCATCCCTAGTAATGCCACTGGCACTAGCACATCGGTTGGACACGTGCATATTCCGATACTAGAAACGACCTAGATAAGCACCACAATGGTTTATAGCCCAAAAGAATGTTTTGAACAATAACAGTGGTTGTGTGTCTTCACAATCAAGCATGAAAACACCTAACTGGATATGAAAACAAGAATACCGGCATAGCATTACAACTAACATAAAGAAGAACAAATAGTATCATGGTTTAACACCACATGTTATGGGTCCATCTAAAAGAATCGTACGTACGTACGCTATCAATACCAACGTCCTCGATCCTCATCACTTTAATAAGAGTAATAATAATATTTCCATGCCTTTACTTTCTCTTAACAATGTGATCCACGTTATCCTAGAAGAACATCAATGTGTCATCTATATACATACGTCAAAAGCCTTTTAATTAAAAATATTAATTAAATAAATGTGCCACATTGTAAAATCTATCTACTTAAAATCAAAATTATCTTATGTTAATCATAACTCTTAGTAAATGTCATAAAGTAAATGATTATGATAGAATAGAATGATAACCACTACCAAGATACCATAACTATCATATAATTATTAATTATCGCACGAATTCATTTCTTACATCTAACTATCTCACTTAAAAGTTAAAATATGAAAAAATCACATCGATTCTCTTTTTTTCTTTTTTTTAAAGAATTACTTTTGTCCTTAAAATTTCTTAGATAGACACAATGAATTTCTTATGTGTGAAGACAATGACACCCATGAGGCCATGAGGCCTGACAAGTGTTCTTGCAGTATAGATGATTTCCCGTATAACTTTACAGGGGATAGTATACATACTACAGACAGCAACCAACTTGGGTGTTATTGTCAGGAACTCAATGTATACATTTAATAAAATTTAAGTGTCAAACATAATTTTTTTTCTTTCTTTTATTCGCCTTCTTTATTTATTTTCTTTTTCCGGTACATATCATTGTTATGTTATGAATTATGACACACACAAAACCTAACTCTTTATTACAATTTACAACCCAAAATATTTGCCACCTTCATATAATATTAAATACCATTTTAGCATAAGATAATGACATAATGTCATGTTATCTTATTATCATTTTTAGATACACTTTCCTCAAAACACTCCACATAAACAAATCTCTTACAAAAATCAAATTACCATATTCATATATATACATATACATATAACATGTATCTATAGCTGTATATATATTTTCTTTCAAATTCCGCCATTTTAGTTCAAGTGCACGGATCTTGTCCCTTTTCTTCAACCCACATTCCATTATCTTCTTCTTTATTCATAACTACAAATCTTGAACTTCAATCAGGTATTGTATCATTAACCCAACTCACATTATCATTATATGTATAATTATAGTCTCATTATTATTATGTATATAATTATATAATCTTGTATAATTATATGTAGAATTATATAGTCTCATAATTATGTTTATTGAACAATAACTTTGAGTAGCTGAAAAGTGACATAAAGATCTACTATACTTTAGGAAATAGTATCAACTTATGACTATAAATATATGATTTTTAAGTACTTAAAAGATTTTTTAAGACCTGGGTATTTTTTATTTCTTATATTTATTTTTATGGGGTTTATAGATCTTGTTGGATATTTTCACAGGTGGGTTTTTTGAATGTTGATGTTATTTTTGGATATGAGATATTGAAAGTTTTCGAAAAGAGATGAAAGAGAGGTCAGCTGGCTTGATAATTGGGGTTTCGATAGGGGTGGTGATCGGGGCGGTGTTGGCCTTAGTTGGGTTGCTTTGTTTTAGGTATCATCGGAAGAGACCGCAGATAGGGAATAGTAGTTCTAGGAGAGCAGCAACGATTCCCATTCGTGCAAATGGTGTTGACACGTGTACTATATTGTCGGATTCATCTATGGGTACTGAGTCGTCAAGAACGTCTGCACAGACTGGGGCGGGGTTATGGTTTGGTGGAATGAAGAAGGGTCATGTGGTTGCTGCTTCTGGAATTCTTGAGTATTCTTACAAGTATGTTGAATTTAGTATCTATGTTCTAATTTATATCTCATGTTTGCTATAATTATAAACGATGTAACTTGAAAAACACTATTGTGTTATATTTGACATGACAAAATAAATTTTATTGATAAGATATATGGATAAAGTTGATATCCAACAAACTTAGATCAAGTACCGTTTTACTACATGGGCCAAAACAACAAACACCTAGCAAGCATATTTAAACTCGAGGCAAACCATTGACGACAATTTGTTGCATGGTTATATGTTGGAAGTGATTCTAGTTATATGCAGTATGCAGTCTTGGATGTAGCTTGTAGTGTTTGCTTGAACTCTCTATCTAGATAACGATCATCATCATGAGTTATTACTAGCCTCTCCAACCTTTTACATTTCTAATTTCGTACATCTTTAGACCTATATTTTACCTACTAAAGAGTTGCATTCGTCAACCAGGATTGCAATCTTATCATAGAGCTCCCATTAAGGAAAAGTGCATTGAATTAATAAGCATCTTTCCATATGGTTTCATTCCTTGGTTTCACATTGTTTTTAATGTTTCAGTTTCATCCCTATCTTTTTAACCATTATCTTTTGTTTTTCTGGTCAAGCAGAGATCTGCAAAAAGCAACCTACAATTTCACTTCCGTGATAGGCCAAGGGGCATTTGGCCCTGTTTATAAAGCTCAGATGACTGCTGGTGAAGCAGTTGCTGTAAAAGTTCTTGCAACTGATTCGAAACAAGGGGAAAAGGAGTTCCAAACAGAGGTAACAATGAAACATACATGCATTCACTTCATGATTATATGTTTGAGATTGATTGCTGATTTGCTTCTAGTTAGTTAACATTTTATAACTTTTCTAAAAGATGTCGTCATTCTAAATAAATGAGATATTTAGATACATTGAGTAGACATCCATACAACAATCTTTGTCCACCAAGTGTCATCTCTTTTTAATTTTTGTTTTTTCATATTAGTATCATTTTATTACCTCTGCCATTGTTAGTTTTTCCATTAAGCTTTCCCGTGTGTATGTTCTTTTTCAGGTTATGTTATTGGGAAGGTTACATCACAGGAACCTTGTGAATTTGGTAGGATATTGTGCAGAAAAGGGACAACATATGCTCATTTATGTCTACATGGCAAAAGGCAGTCTATATTCTCATTTATACAGTATGTTGTCATCCAATTTTTTCATGCTTAGAAAACAAACAGCTTACAAATAACACGCTTACACGCCTATCAAAGTATAAGGAAATACAACTAAATTCGGTGGCTCTTTTGTAAATAAATAAGATGATCTGTAGGATCTAGACTGCAACCCGTCATGAATGTTTTCCAGTTTTTGAAGGATCCCGAGTCTTTATTTCTTAGATAATATTTCATAAGGAGATGAGAGTGCTTAATAACCCCTTTGATGTTTTTAACAAAACGCTGTTACGTCTGAAATTTAGGCGAAAGTCATGAATTGTTAAGCTGGGATTTGAGGGTTCAAATAGCTTTGGATGTAGCTAGGGGATTGGAATATCTCCATGATGGAGTAAGCTCTAACTACTTTTTCATTCTTCAAGTATTTCCGTTATTGCCATTTTTCTTATTTTTATTACATATACTTTTTGGGCTTTTCGTAAGGTTATTCCTATAATTTATGCATTTTCTTTTTTATGTAAAGCCATTCAATTTATCAATCTTTTACTTCAGGCTGTTCCTCCGGTCATACACCGAGACATCAAATCTTCTAATATTCTGTTGGACCAGGCAATGAGGGCGAGGGTTAGTTTACTGCTGCTAACCTCCTGTTCAGAAACTAGGGTCACAGATGATATGACTGCCTTATTTTTATACTGATCGCTATACGATTATATGTGGTGTCAAGCAGGTAGCTGATTTTGGACTTTCTAGGGAGGATATGATAAATAGAAATGCCTCAAATGTACAGGGAACTTTTGGATATCTTGATCCTGAATATATATCAACAAGGGCGTTCACCAAGAAAAGTGACGTGTACAGCTTTGGAGTTCTATTATTTGAGCTTGTTGCAGGAAGAAACCCCCAGCAGGGTCTCATGGAATATATTGAGCTTGTAAGATCTCATTCTTTTGTCCTCTACGTGTGTGTGTGTGTGTGGAAAGAAGATAGAGACCGTGAGAGAGAATCATTAACTTCATAGTTTTTTTCCTTCATCTCTAAAGGTGGCAAGATGGGCATGCGGAAGGGCTGGGCAACGGTTTAAAAATGTGTTAGGAGTTGGAATGGATCACTTTTTAGTATGGTTCAAATATGCAGGGTTCAGTTTCAAACCTTTTTTGGTATTTTCTTTTTTAAACTTAGTGTGTTGATAATTTTTTTCCAAAAAAATATTAATAAATGATAATCTAATTCTTTTAATAAAGCATTTTAAGTTGTATGCACTAAAAATGGATTTGGGTAACTTTCAGAGTTTCAGTTTCAACCCATTTGACCCGTTCTCCTTTTAGCTACATTCTTTAATTTGACCCGTATGAGATAGAACACCACCCAGATCAACCCATTCATAAGTTGCCACAATAACTTTTTATGTGGATGCACAGGGATTTTTATTTATTTAAAGCATAGTGGATGTTATTAATTATTTCGTATTTTCATTGGTAGTTGAATCACTTCTATCCTATAAGTAGTAGTTGTTGAATCACAGCTACCAGTAGCTAGCTTCCACGGCACATTCTGATATAATTCCTCCATCCCAATTATATAAGCCTTTACTGGTTTCGTTCCAATTAAATGATTGCTGTTGCCAACTTTTAGAGTAATATTTAGATCATTTCCTTTTCCCAGTTCTTATGCATTTAATATGAAATCGACAATATGTATATACCCTTTTTAGTTTCTTCTAATGATATTTCTTTTTAATATCATTGTTTTTTAGCTATTCGCGTGGGTCATTTATACAAATAATTTTTTTTTAACCATATTCTGTTCTTTATCTGGGTAGGTATGTCTAATTTTTAAATTAGGATAATGCTAGTAGGCAAGTTTGGTGTTGTACCTATGATTAATTTGCAGCCCATTTTGTAAGCAAAAGAACGTAAAGTTTTGTTGGATCGGGATGTTATCTGATTTTTTTGCTTAAATTCTTCAAATCGGTACAATATTTTCTATAGTTTCATGTTTTTTAGAAGATGTTAAATGCGAACAATGTCAAATGATTTTTATCTAATTTCTAACTTAGTCAAGTCTGAAACACACTAGGATGATACTTTAACTTTCGAAAGTTTCATTTAGGGTAATATGATCGAAGTTGATTGGGCTTATTCGCATTTATTAAGGATGATTATTTAATGGGGCCTCCACTTGACTCATGTTACTCGAAGTAAAACTTTTAGCAAAGTTCAAATATATTTTAAAAATATTTTCAAATTTGGTGACCAAATTAGGAATTTGAACAAAATTGGTTCCTAATTTTTTAACTAACCCTTTAAAAAATGCACATTTGTCTTTGATTTTTGGTGGGCACAACTGCATGGGAAAACATGTCAATTCGGGTTCAATTCACAAGTCAAACAGGTAAAAATGTTTAAATTACTTATAAGGAATGGATCAATAGGGTGGGAAAGTCTACTAAAAGTTTTCAAGTGCTTATAACCTACAAAATCATTTTATTTGCAAAAATTTTGTATACCAATTTTAATGCAACCAAGTGTCCGTACTTAATTACAAGTTACCCGTGTTTTGAGTTGCTACATGACCGCCTGACCCACCCGTTTTGTCAGCTATACCTATTGCAAACTAATTATGTCTCGGTGTATAGGCTGATTGAAAGCCATCCTTTGTCTCTTTCTTTCTCTACATCCATTTTTCTTGATTTAATATTTCACGGGTATTAAATATAAACAGGCAGCAATGAACACTGAGGGGAAAAATGGATGGGAAGAAATAGTGGATTCCCGTCTCGAAAGAAACTTTGACGAGCGCGAGCTGAACGATGTGGCAACTCTTGCATACAAATGCATCAATCGTTCCCCAAGAAAAAGACCATCAATGAGAGACATTGTGCAAGCACTATCTCGTATTCTTATGATGAGACCTAACCAAAAGCATCACAGACGTGATTCATCCGCTGCAGCTGACGAGGTTGCCCTAAATATAGATCAACTAGGTCGCAGAAGTCCCATGAACGGTGAACATCGGAGGTTTGAGTCTTTTGATAGCACCGCTGACGCTGACTCGTGTGAAGCTTAATATGACCTCCCTTTTTTAACCAGTTTGTTCATTTGGTTTCTTTGCCTTATTTTGTAATATATTTGGCAGTTCACAGATAGGAATTCTTCGGTATATAGATTAGGTTTTGGTGTGCTCTTGAGTGTGGAAATTAGGTTTTAACCCGAGTGCATTTTCTGATTGTAAAAAATGGTTGTGGATCCTGTTAATGGTTCAATTTTGTATAGTAACAAATAGAAGAATGAAGAAAATGGAGCCTAATTTGATTTGAAATTGAGTCGGTAGTAGTTGTGTGTTTGTTATTGTTATTGTTTGGACTTGCCCGCTGAATTAATGAAGGTTCTCGTATTCTATTGATTCTGGCACCGATTTGTTGGTTTATTGCCTTTCATGCAGAGCTACATGTTGGCGAATAGTGTCGTGGCTAACCCACAATATTTGTAAAACTTTATATTTTTAGTATTATTTCATACAAATATAAAGGATAAATCGGAGGGAATCTTTGATTCCTGGTACCAAAATGCACAGGCCACACAACACATGCTCCAATTATACACCTCCACCTAATACCTCACAGGTCTGCGCCACTTAAAGGACATCACATGATGGAGCCTAGGCTTTGTAGCTGGTGGCTGGCCACTTGAACTAACTCTAGTGGTTATTTTCATACAAATATATGTACACACATAAATATAAATTTTTATATAAAACAATGCATGATGAAAAAAGATTCGACCCGTTGAAGAAAAAATAAATGATACATTCAACAAATAATAAATTTTATTTTGTTGCTCATATTTTGGATAATGATATATCCTTCTAATTTATCAACTTAATCAAGAGATAAGATTAGAAAAGAGATTTAAAAATCTACATGCATATTCATGTGATTTTAGGAAGATTTTAGGCTAATCTTTAGGAAGATTTATCATTTCTTATTATTTTAAGACCCCATTTTAAGTTGTTGTATAGTTTTACATAGGGTCTCGACAGCCCAACATATAACTATCTACTTTCGTCTACAAAAACCATCTCATTGTCTTCTTTTTATAGATTAATCAATAAAGTTAACATCATTATAGAAAAATATATTTGGAGACAATTGAATTGAATTAAAATATTCAACATTCTTCGTAAAAATTGCTCACCCTAATACATTTTCATATGAGTAGTCATATATTATCTTAAAACTTTCTCCTAATTATCTTCCTAAGAACAAGATAAGTACATTTGTCAAAATAAAGAAATATAATGAGAAAGAAAAATTAGTTGATTAAATGTATGTGATCATAAGTTTTTAAAAAGTAGAAGCACGAAGCATCAATTAAAGGGATGCAAATTTTTTAGTGATCGTAAAAGGTTATCTCAATATAGTAATTACTATATTATTAAGCTTACTATGCATACAAATATGAAACGATTAGAACTCCAAGAAGACAATGCTAGAACCTTAAGAAGCTCATTTGTAAGTATTTGACTATACAACTTCTTCTGCAAGGTCATTAAAGGAGTTATAAGGAGTCGTCCTTATAACATGTAGGGTTACCTCAAGTAGTCAAGTTCTATGATTGTTTTTGCTTCATATAGTTACGAGAAATCAGTAAGAAATAAGATAGATCCGTGCAACGCACGGGTATAACCTAGTATTTATATATATAAACAACTTACTAATTTGTTGACTACTAATAATATTAATCACAATTATATAAATATTTTATTCATGAATTTGATTAACAATTAAATCTTGATTTACAATTCACTGATTCGAGGACACTACACATATTTGGGTATTGACTTATACAAATTTGAAGCTCAAGTATACAACTGTATAAAACATGCATTGTTATGGATGACTAAAAATTGTTGTGGATTATTTTCAAACACAACCTATGGAATCCAATACACTCACTAACAATTATTTTTGTTTGTAAGACTAAAAGTCTAGAAAATGTATCAATGACTCTAATTGATATATAATGTAATAACCTTCAAACTTCGAATAACAACTTCGTTTCATCCATCAAACCCGGTTTGGTTTTATTGATCAATAACCGATCCGGGACAGGTTTTAGAACCCGGTTTTTAGATTAACCAGTTTTTATGCACGACTACTAAGCTTTCCACCATAATCCTCTTTACTGACTCACTTCCCACCTCAACATTAGTGAGCCAAATAATACATTATACATATACAATTCCAAATATGTTACTGTTCATTGAATTAATATATATATATATATATAGAGAGAGAGAGAGAGAGTATACCATTCAAATATCAAAAAAAGGTTTAGATGGAGTGGTTTGTGTGCAGTCTCCTAAACAATTGGTCTTGGGTTCTAAACATGGCTTCTTCCATTTTTTTTATTTACCGTGATTTTTCTTAGCATGCCACTCCCCCTTTCTTATATATTATTTTAATATAATATAATCATCAATCATCAATATATACGTAACAAGTTTTGTTTTTTTTTTTTTAATTGTAATAAAAAGTTATGGATTATATCTTTTATTGTATATTTTATTTTTGGTTTTGTATAATAAGTATATAATTATATCAAAGAGTTATCATTTTTTTAAGCATTATGTTATTA
>JAOEHQ010047458.1:0-10823 GCA_025447715.1 Asclepias incarnata | reverse complement strand
AACATTACACCAAACATATTAAAAATTTCTCAATCAACTCAATAACTTAATCTATAATTTTGTTTAATTAAAATATTTATATTCAAATACATTTCACATATACATTTAGATTGTAATAAGAAATGTAAAAATAAAAACAATCTTCTTCGGTTGTTTATTTTAAAATTAATATGTTAACGTTTACTATCACTGTCTTTACTACCATGCATAGCATGGGTACTTTTTCTAGTATATAATAATGAAGATCAGGCGGATTAGCTAAATGCCAAACCGACTATACAAAGCATAGCACCCTAGTGCGTCAATCAATCTATGTGAATACTATACAACAGAATTCACTCGCACCCTAAAATTATAAAGACGTATTTGTGCAACTAAATGAGAAATGAAAACTAGCAAAGTGCCAAAAACTCTTAAAAACCACTAAAAGTAACAAAATATCCTTAAAAATTGCTAAAATTCGTATCACCCTAGTTGTTTTTATACCGATACAAGGCTAGTGATAAAAAAAAAATTGTGCTACGGGTCAATTTTAATCTTGGTTCCGCCACTGGAGATTAAGATGTAACTCATAATTTTTTTGGAGAGCTTGCCAAACCTGTTCAGAAAACAAACATTCAAAAACTAGGTGGTTATGCGAGTCAGGCTCAGCTTCACATAATGGACATTTCACAGATGCAACGTTCATCCATTTTGGAGGTCCCAATGTCTAAGAGTATATTGAGTTCAGCTTTCTGTGCATAACGAGCCACAAGAGAAATTAAAAGCATGTTTAGGGATGCAATGAGGAAACCATACAAGATGATACCATGTCACCTTTTCCGCTTTATGCCTTAGCCCCTCCCAAGCATTATTCACCATGAATTCCTTTAATACACCATTCCTATCCTTCCATAATACGACATCAGGTTTATAAACAATTATATTCAGGATATTTACAAGAGGGATCCTCGTGTTCCAGCGCACAGGCCATTTTCAATTACCATTCTCTATAACATCAGCCACTTTAGAAGATAGATTAAGACCTGCATTCAAGCATTAGCTTCTAGGTGTTAAATGTTCCATCAGGAACACTGAATGTCCCATTTATCATACCAAGCATTAGCCTTATTGCCATTACTAACTTGGAACTACAAAAATTGCCTAACCAATGGTCTAATCTGAGTAAGTTTGCGCCAAGACCATATCATGTTAGTGCTTGGTGAAACCTCCCTAAAACTCCTTTCGCGCAACTTATAATTGTGGATCCACTTAACCCAGAGAGACTCCTTCTGAGTTAAGGTATTCCATATGTGGACAGTTAAGAGAGAAATATTGAAGGTGCAGTGTCCAGTCGTTTAATACCAAGCCCTCCTTCCTGTTTCGGAAGTGTTAAATAAAGATTTGAGCTTGAATGATCGTTGATGGTGGAAAATGGTGAATTGTGTGTTTTGGTGTATGTGTGAAATGACAGTTGGAAGAGAGAATATTCAATATGTCATATGATTAATGGAAAGACTTATTACAAATGGATAGACTATGGGTATTTATACTAATTACACCAAGTTTCATTTTACCCTTTTTACTTAAAAGAAAATACAATTTAACACCATAAATTCTATTTCTAACAGGAAGACAGATGTTGGTTATGTTGTAGCATGTTAAGTTGTTATTAATTTATGAATTGAGCAAGCTAGCATTGCTTAGTCGATCTTTGGGAGATGAATTTCTTTGCTAATTAAGTGAATGTTATTTGAGTTACAGATTTAGGCAGCACAGATCTGGAGTAATTTTAATTTGTTGCCTCCGGGCTTCATTAAAATTTTTTTTTATGGTAAAAGACATTATACTAGCAGTCCATTTTACAGCATAAATGTATGCATATATGGTCCACAAAGGTCAACTATTGAGATGGGTCTTTCCCTAGCTAGTAGCAACTTTGTGTTTGTTGATGTATGCATAGTGTCGCTAGCTTATAATTAATTATTCCATCCTACATACCAAAACAATAATAAATCTCCAATATGCATGACCATAGTGTCTTCCTAATTAAGGTAATATATAATATTTATGTGAGTGAAGTACCTGATGTCTGATTCGACTCTCTTAGTCATTACTTTCATTAATTTGCATCGGATCCACAATTTGAGATGGAAATCAGTGACTCCGACGACGCTCATGACGACAAATTTAATTTATGCACGATATATATATATATCCAGCAAGCAGTTAGAGGCACATGCATTAAAGAGTTAAATTAGATGTCTGAGATTGATGTGTTAGTAACTACAACTAGGATCCAAATGAAACAGTACCAAATGATGTTTTGTATAATGCATGGAGAAAATGTAAAAGGCAAACATACCTAATACTGGAGGGGCCTATTGATCGCGAGACGTGTTGTCATATGAACCTCCCACAATATTAGTCCCCCCCCTAGCTAGCCAGCCTCTTCTCGCTTTCTCCTATATTAATCCCCTCTTCAATAATGTTAATCTCATTGACTATAATCTTGTGTGGTTAGTAGTCTTGGTTGTCCGTTTTATCAACTAGCTAGCTTGCACAAGAAAGAGAAAATGAAGGTATAATTAGCGCTAATGAACGGATTCCTTAAAAAAATTTCATTTTGTTGACGTACGTACTTCATATATATGATCATATATATGCCCTCGTAATTAACATGTTATTATTATTAATTGTCCACAGATTTTCAACTGGGTTCACCGTAGGTTTCATCATAAATGTAACCACCTCACTTCCTCAACTATGCATTAATTTTCTATTATATATATATATATATAATTTTAAATAATAATGTTTTATAAGTGGTTTTATTACAGATGAAGAGCAAGATGCCACTAAGGCCGAGCTCACTGAAAATGGGAAAGACAAGCTAGCATTGCTTAATAAGGAACCCTTGGATAGTGTGTTTGATGGTTGGAAAGAAGGCATACTTGCTATTGGAACATTTGGGTTTGATCCTGCATTATTGAAAGATTTTGAGCAAGAAGCATATGTTTGTGATCACACTCGTAACGAAGTAGCTACTGATGACGAAGAATACGATGGAGGATACCAGGAAGAAGATATGGAATTTCCATTGGTATTAAAAGCTTGTAAGCATGGTTTCTTCCATGATAAGAAAGATGATTACTTACCACAATGTGATGAAATTTCTCAACCTAATGATATTGAAGATGGTACTGTAGAGGATACTGATCAGATGATGAAAAATCAAAAGAAAGCTGGAGAAAGAATTACTCTTGCTGATCTATTTTTGGCTGATTCTCAAAAGACCTTGTCGAATAACAAGCAGTTGGCTGATGAAGATGATCATGTCAGGGCCAAAGTCGACAACAATCCAGCTGAATCCATCAATAAACACGATTCAAATGATGATAGGGTTACCTTAATATCTAATAAGAAGCTCACAAAAGACCATGCAGCTCGCCCCATCAAGAAAATCAACCGAGTGAGCATCTCTTCCTCTCACACTATCACTGATTTTGTATTTATTTTATTTTATGAATTGAAAGACAAATATTCACACATTTGGTCAAAATAGCACTACTATACAACCCAGAATCTCTTGTTTGATGGGGCATATCGTACCGGTATGACTTAATTTGGTAACACGTACTATCATTGATTCGACTAGCTAGCATATATACTAATCGTAATGTGGGTTACTGATTTGTATGCTTTTTGTGTCGTTAATTAAAGATGGTGAGAAAAATGTTGAAGAAGAAGATCCACCCGGACGTTGAGAATCAAAAGGAGACAGCACGTACGAAGCCCAAACGCTTATAATTTGGATCCGTTAATTAAGAACGCATGGTAAGTATTTATGTATCCTCATCTCTTTAGATGAAAGTAAAGTAACAGTTTTCAATCGATTGCCATTGCCTCCGATCCATGATCAACCTTACCTCACAATTATCCTTCGTTTAGAAAACTGACAATGAAATATCTATAAGTCTTTCACTGTACCGGTGGTTGGATGTGTACGTTTATGATAAAGACATCGTGGAGACGTGGAGTAATTACATGATGTGTTTAATTTTTGTTTGCAGATGCTATGGAGGAAAGCGTTTGCAATTACATTACTAGTTTGCTTGATTTCTCCGGCCACTTAATTAAGATTGTGTTGTATGTTGGTTTTCATGTTCAATATTTTTCATTGTCTTTTTTTTTTTCTTTTTTTTTTGGCATTTATTTTAATCTATGGAGTGAATGCTTTGTATGTCATGGATTTGTTGTTTTAACTTTTTTGAAGAATTATTATTGGAAGGTTATGATCGTCCGTACGTCCAGTTAATCTGAACATGCTATTTTTCAGATAACATTTAAAAATCCTTTTATAGGACATGTTTAAAAGACACTTATATCGTTGATAACGTTTTAAACGCAAACTGATTCATTACAAAAATCATCTAAAATTTGTGCTAAAGGGAACATATATCGTTTTGGAAGTAGTTATGGCCACAAAATCAGTCATTGGCAACTTGCTCTCATATAGTCATATTCATATTTTATTTTACAGTGTTTTCTAGCTACTTTCTATAATATTAAAAGGAACCAAAAAATAAATACAAAATTAAGAAAAAAAGAAAGAATTCTTTGGAGAGAATAGATGTGGGGGTGGGGGTGGCACAGATAGAAATGTGTATCTGTAATCTGAAAATTTTAATATACGAGACACCAAAATTAATTAACAATAAATCAACATTTCTTAGGAACTTGTATAATGCAGCCTTTAAGTAAACTATTTAGATCGAGTTATAGAATCACAAATCGGGGAGAGATTAATGATGAAAGGACTTAATTTTTTTGATTTAGACCATGGGATCGAAAACGTACCCTTTTTCCTTTGGCTAGTAGAAAAAGAAGATTTTCTAAAAATGATCCCAAAAATCCTAGCAATTAGCTAGTGATGGCATAGCAAATTAATAGACGTACTCACCGCAAGAAAAAGCGGCTTTGGCAACGACAATTGTCGTCGCCAAAAGCCAGAAATGTCGTTGCATAATCTTTCAGCGACGACAATTTGCGACGACAACGTTGGTCTCGAAAACTTTGTTTCCTAAACTTTTTTGCGACGGCTTTGGCGACGAACAAAAGCGGGGCCCACACACGAAACAAAGAAAGGAAAAAGAAAATCTAAAAATAAATAGCGACGGAATTGGCGACGACAATGTCGTCGCTGTTTCTAATTTAATTTTCGTTTTAAAAAAAATATAATAATCGTAAATTATTTTGCGACGACATTGTCGTTGCGAAAACCGTTGCAAAATTGCTATATTTCCTGGTTTCCACCCGTTTTTTTTTTCAGGCAATTTTTCGCTAACGAAACCTGTTTGAATATCTGTTTTCTAGCCATTAAAACAACACCAACATCAACAATAACAACATCTACAAACTCGAATTCTAGCTAAACAACTAATACCAACATCAACTCAACATTCACATAGCTAAATCAACCATACCATTATATGAACAATGCCAAACCCATCAAAGTTGCCGCAAATCTAAGTTGTCAACATACCATAGTTTAAAGCAAGCTACCACAAATCTACCTAAGTAGTCTCCAAATTGAATGGTGGGAATTTTTCTCATTGGCAGGAAAATGAAAATAAAATAAAATAAAATCATTTAGCGACGACAAATGTCGTCGCGGAATATTTTTTTTTTTCCTTTAAGATTTAATTCCAAAAAAAATTGGAGAATCATTTAGCGACGCTTTTTGCAACGACATTGTCGTCGCGAATTCAAATTTTGACTTTCTTAGTCAATGTCATGAATTTTTTGTCGTCGCCAAAGCCATTTTTTCTTGTACTGATTTACAAGGAATCATCCAAGATAAAAAAGAGATCGATTACATTACATAACCAATCATGTTTCAATTAAAGGAAAACTTCCTATTAAACGGATAAACATATGGGATTTTACTAACTCATGTTATTCAAGGATGGCAAGTCTTTCTCTTTCAGATATATGCGGCTTAAATGGGGTATCATGCGAGAGTGTCTAATCCATTTCCTTGACAAGCCCCATGATGTTTACTTTGAGAGGTTTCAAACCTAAGAATTCTTCTAAGAAAACATGAGGCCTAACTACTAGACTACGACCTTAGTAATTGACAATCATGAGTAGGAAAGAAGAGTCGTCTCATCCTTGAAAAGTAGCTCTTTGTTTGCCGTTTTCATCTTAAAGGTGAAGGAATTTCAAATCTGAATCCCCCCATGATACCCATAAAACCATTTGGTTAGCTTTCCAATTAAGGAAGATCAACTCTTTAATATAAATCTTCAATGTTGTTTGCAATCGTAAACGGAAAGCCCCAACATTTAGAAACGGATGACCAGAATTTGTTTGCAATAGAACAGTATACCATACACACAAAAGATATTCATCTAACCATCTAACTGTCAATAACTAACCTTGTGTCTACAAACCGAACCTAACAATTTACCGAGCCTCTAAAGAAGAACGAGCCAATGATTTACATATGCTATTTTGCTACGAAACTATGGACTTTTACTAATTTATCAATGAAAAACATTTTTTAACTTTAATTGGTCAAACAAAAATTTTCCATTTAAATAAACTCTATCATGTAGACACACTAAAGAAAGAAAGAAACTGTTCAGTGACGTCTTCCGCGGGTTTTAAGCCCCAATACCTCGACGGTGTATGGGGGAGGTTAAGATGTAGGCAGACTTTACATCTACCTAAGTAGAGAGGTTGCTTCCACTTTTCTACCTAAATGGTAGAAAAGGCCCTCCAACCTTTGCATGGGATGAGGATCGAACCCATAACCTCTGTCTCCAGAAATCAGAATGTTTACCATTGATCCAACCATGCTTGGTTTATGCTAACAGTGAATGATTATAAAAATAGGCCGAAAGTGTTGGCCTATTTGGAGAGAAAATTGCTCATTGTAGCCCGAACGCCTACACATTTAGCAGCCTTTTAACATTTTTTTTATTTTTTATGTTTTGATATGTAATTACTAGAAATGAGTTCTCATAAAATTTAAAATTTCGATATAAATCAAATTCAAAAATAAAATTCGTAAACTTTAATCAGTACATGAAGCAAGTTAAGCTGGCCGCCAGCTTTGGGTCGTTTAATATACGTGAATATCAAAATTGTGATTTTGGCAAATTTTTTATATGGAAATGATTGGGTTAAAATTTTCAAATTTCAAGACACATGTCATATGTTTTAGGGTCTTGCTAATGATAGTCCTATGAGTTGTCATTAACGTAAATATAATAATTGTACTTTTATCATTAAATTCGGGGATGAGCTTTTGACATGGAGGGTACAAGTTTTTTATGCAGGTTATTGACAACTCGTAGGGTTGTCATTAGAAAAATCCTATACTTTATAATGTAGTATAGAATAGATATAGAAAGTGAAGATACCTCCATATATAAGGCGTTGTGTAGTAGGCATCCAAAACCGGCGTCAGACGCACGTCCATTTTGGACGTTAGTACGAGTAACGCGTCTAAGGCAGGGTGTCGGCCTCTTTGTTTGATTTTTTGACGCATAGGACGCGCGTTAGGTGGATGATATGAATATGCACAAAAACTATAAAATTGGTGTTTGAGACGATCATTGACACGGCTTGGTGGAATATTTGGAGGTTCCGGAATGATAAGCTTTTTGCTCCTACGAAGAAACGGCATAGTGTTCTTGTTGACTCGATTGTTAGTTATTCGTATTTATGGTATCGAAATAGGAAAAAGAAATGTACATTAGGTGGGAAGAGTTGTTAACAAATCCCCTATTGTATTTGTAACTCTTTTTCTCTGTTGATTTCTCCTTAACTGACTTCATATTAATTCAAATATCTTGTTGTTCTAAAAAAAATGTTAATGGAAAAGATATATACTTTGGGCACATATATTTATACTTATAAAATTTATATTTAGCTTTAATGACCGTTCGTTTATTTTGGTCTATCTTTTAGGATATTTAAAGATACATGATTTATTATTATTTAAGAATATAATAATCAAACTGTTATAAAAAGAAGAAGAAATGTGGGGGAGAATAAGAAGTAATTCTTGATTACCTTAAGTTTACAACAAAGTTTTATATTTATAGGCCAGGGATAGAATGTTTTAGAGACATACAAAAACTTGAATATGGAAGGTGAATACCTACCATAATAAATTAATAATATTTCACAATACTCCCGCTTGGATGTTCACCGTTTATTATACGCTAGCAATATGGTGTTTGATGCCTCATTAAAAACCTTATCAAGAAAAACCCAGTGGGGTAAAAACTCGGTGAAGGAAAAAGAGTGCAGCGCGTATAATACTCCCCCTCATTTCGATATTCGTCTTTAAAACATAAAATGTCGATCTTATATAGAAATTTTTCAATAATTTGCCAGATATTGCTCGATCGTATTTGATGAACATTCATTGTGTCAACGTCTTGTTGATCTTGTGTCGAGATTGAATATATCTACATTATCTTCAAACGATAATGTTGAATTTTACTTGCTAGTCTTGTGCTCACATTCTTCTTGGGTGTGTTCATCATTGATCTTTGTCCATGACCATCTTCATAGTTTGACGATGTAGCTGTTATTGATTGCTTGACCTCCATGAAATGTGTAGTGTAACTAACAAATATCCAATCAACCTTGATTCAGAACTATTTTGACCGAACAAGCTCACATAGCTTGCGCTGAAGAGATAATTTTTCAATGACGAAGTGTTGATTCAGAGCTATGTATTGCTAACACATTTTTAGAAAATTGAAATATCGGAATGTGTAGTACTAATCAAATACTATGAGACATCAGAACCAAAAGCTTCATCATTTTCTTAAGGGCAAATATGAGTATATTCCTTATTAAGTGATCGAATAACCATTGGTGAGCTTAATAAGTAAGCTTTATCATATAGAAGCTCTTTAGTATTTCATTAATATACTTTCATAAATGGATTAAAATTCCATTTAACAAATGCTCGATTATTAGGCCAAGACAATACTATATTAGGCCAAGACAATGCTCGATTAATATACTTTCATTTTCTTGTTCTTGTTGGTTCGGTGATTTCTTATTTTTGTATTGTATCTGAACTTTTGGATTACTAGCGCCTTGTTAGTGATTACTATTAATAATATTTCTGTCTTTCTAAAATATATATATATATATATATATATTCACTTCTCCATGAGATTCACTTATACGAATATGGACATTCATTCATTAATTATCTATGGATCTCCCTCTTTGGATGTCCAGCTTGAAAAACTATGCCTCATTAAAACCTTACTGGAAAAAACCCATTGGGATAAAAACCCAATGAAGAAAAAAGAGTACATAATTATGTCGATATGCGATTGGTGATGTTGCATGTGGGCAATTGGACCACATACACATATATTGTTTTGGCTATATATTGACATATTTATTTCAAACGAATATTCTTCATGAGAACAATTCTTGTATGTTTGGAGCATTATGAATACATGCTCCAAGCATTTTAATAGCCTCACCCGTAAACTGTATGCGATATTACGATGTATCATTAATTTCGGGATATAGTTTGTTTGTCTGAAGCTTTTACATTCCCATTAATGATCGTATTTGTCTCCATATGCGGTGTATCATTGGTTTAGGGATAATTGTCGATTTGACTTATTTAATTAGGTATATGTTTTTTGCATTAATGATGTAGATCATTTTTCTTGTTAACTTCCTATTGTTTAAGCTTATATAATTCTTTGTCATTGCTAGTGAGGAAGAAGCAAAAAAGAAGATTTATAAAATTTGTTGGTATAGTTATTCATCTGGATGTGAGATTGATCACGAGGCGTCAAAGAAGCTTGAAGGTTTTTCCTTGTGTGATTTTATTTGTCTATTTAACTTTTGTGCTACTCAGGTCAAGATTGGGGAACTCGTGAATCGGGATCGGATCGACGAGGTGAGGAGACATGACTTTTTTGAAAAATAGGGAGATATCGGATTGGGTAATTTATATATAAAAATAATAATTTATGAAATTATATGTAATAGCAAACTAAAAATATTTAAGAAACTTGAAACTTAAACATAATTGTCCAAAAATATTAACATAATTCTTCAAATTTAAACATAATTGTCTAAAAACAATTAAAAAAAGTATAAAATTAAAAAAAAAAAGAAAAAAGTTTGACTTATGTTGACCTTGATCCATATTTGACCTATCCTGACCGATATTTCGATATTTGACCAATCCTAACCGATTTTACTTTGGTTGACCCAATTCCATAGCGTTGACCGATTTCTTAACCGATCCCGGCCGAATCATATCCTCGACCAGCCGACCCCGAGATATCGGTCGATACGACCGATTTTTACAACCTTGACTCAGGTTTTCAAGTGTCACAATATGTTTTTTTTTATCACTCGGGACTACCTGGTGTGACGAACGTTCTCCGTGATATATACGTTGATGAAAAGGACTTTCAAGGTATTCGGACTATATTTTGGTTCTACTGTATTTAGCTAAATGTATGTTTTTCATTCATCATATATTCTTTGTTTGTCGGTTGCGCTGCTTTTGACACATTAGCATCTTTACATAAATTATACCCCACGATGTACATAATTTGTAGACATATTCCTGTAGAGAATGTTTACCTTGTTTTTAATATATCATATATGCAATTTTGAACTGAAAGGATAGTTAGTAAATGAACTGGGTCCTTAACTTCTAAGAACACTCTCAATGCCCTCATTGTTGGCGCATTGTGGAAACCACCACGAGCGCACACCACCTTGTGTGATCTTCCAATAGTTGATGGTTTTCTCAAAAATACCCTTGCATT
>JAOEHQ010047457.1:0-10823 GCA_025447715.1 Asclepias incarnata | reverse complement strand
ATCTATGGAATATCTAAATTAATTTGTATTTCTAACTTATAATTTAATATTATTTATTATTTATCCATCTTTTGTTTTGAAAAAATCAATCGTACAATATATATAATCAATCCGTACATCGTACAGGTATTAAAAGTAGTAATAAACTAAATTGATAATTAAATAAGGTAACTGTATAAAAAAGAGAAGTTTGACTAAACGAATAAGGAAAGTATAAGTAATAAATTAATAGGGGTACTACAGGTATATCAAGTGGAGATATTTAAAATAGTAAATAATGATGAAAGATTTTTTAGTTTTATTGAGATCTGAATTGCTGAAGGGGGTGGCCTTTTAATAATGAGTAAAAAAATATTTGAGCGATCTCTTAAGATTTGAATTTTTAAATAATTATCTTATTTAATACTCTAACTAAATTTAATATAAAATTTATTAGTCAAAAGTCAAAACAAAATAAAATTAATTAAACAAAACTTATTATATTATTTTAAATAAAAAATTCTAGTTAACAATAAATGTAAAAAAAATGGTAAAATGTCACGCACTATTAGAATTTTCCTGGATTCGGGTCAAAAATACCATTCATGTACTAAATAAGAAAGTTAATTTAGTGACTATATAGGTCAATAAAAAGTAGAAAATTACATTAAACATTATATATATAACAATTCCCGTCTTCTTATCTACAGTGGCTCTATGAAATTACATGTTTACCCTTTCACCAACAGCTCTAAAATATATTACCCCTTCTCTTCCTTTCTCTCGAATCTTCCCGGTCTCTCTTCTGCCCAACAAACTGAAATCTTCATTTTCCCCCAAATTTTCCGATGGCGGATGATCGGAGAGGCCACGAACAACCGACAAACGCCGCGTGAAAGAAAAGGAAGCTGGAAGACGAGTTCATCGCCTATCAAAGAATCGATTTTTCGCAACAAGAAGATATAGAATCTGAAATCCGTGTTCAGGTTCAAATACTACATATTTAATTTAATTTATGATTTTTATATTCATCTGGTATAGTATGTATATTGTTGATTTTGTATAGTTTTGCATATAGTTTTGATTTTTAATCTGTAATTTGATATGGATTATGTTATTTAAAAGGCTAATTAGTGATATAATGATTGCATGTTATGATGAATTTTGTTTTCAGATTATATTCTTTTTTAGCCAGATAAGTAGATATCTTATATATATGTTATGTGTATTTTAAAGTTTTGCAGAGCTAATCACCCAGTAGGTGGATTAATCTTGAATTATGAGATTAGAGTTAATAGATGTGGATGCACAAAATCACTATTTTCTATAGCGTTTGTTGGTATGTTATTAGTAAAAGAAGTTTATGCACTTATGGTGTTTGCTAAAATGCCTAAGTGAAAAGATTATGTTAATAGTTCATTATAAGGGATTTTTGCATTCATATAGCTTTCATGTATTTTTATTTGGGTCACTTTCACTTAAAAGGAATCGATTTTTTAGATTGTACACTGCTGGCATTTTTAGGTGTTTCAGATAATCTGGTTTGATGACAAGATTACTGAATCCATATCAGGTATCAATTCCGGTTTTCATTTAAGTGCTTTTTTATGTTTAGTTTCTAGGATTTTTTATTTTTTTTTTTCTCATTTTCATTTTATCTTTAAGTAAAGTCAATTGATAGTATATTTTCTTTATATCACATGAGTAAATTATTAAAATGTGTAATCACGTGTCTTATATAGCTGTTGTTAATTAGTTTATTCTTGAATTTTTTTTTTACTATGGCCAGTTGTGATGATAGTATTATAGCAACACATTAAGGCTTCATTTTCTAACGAAACTATTATTTTTTGTGTTTTTACAGGAGCTTCCTTACTAATGAAATTCTTGCACTTGAGTGTGTGCCGTGAGGTGTTTTTCTCAAATGGAAAATCATAAAGTTTGGTATATCAAATTTGAGTGCACATGTACGTACAGTGTAGCAGGTGACAAAGTGTGATGTTGTTGGTTATTTAAATTGTAAGATTTTACATTTATATTAGAGATTTCTATTATAGAAGTGCCAGGTATCATCAAGATAATTGTTTTTTGATCGATTATCTAATTATATGTGTTTGTCTTGTGTGGGACTGCGTATAGAGCTGATTAATGTTGGGCAGAAACAAGATGCTTTGCAAGTGCTTCATGATCTTATCACATCAAGAAGGTATCGTGCAGCATGGCAGAAAATGCACGAAAAGATTGTGTTCAAGTACGTTGAGCTTTGTGTTGGCTTGAGGAAGGGCAGTTTTGCCAAAGATGGTCTGATCAAATATCGCATAATATGCCAACAAGTTAATGTTAGTTCGTTAGAGGAGGTGATAAAGCACTTTATGGATCTTTCAACCAAGAAGACTGAGGCTGCACGTAGTCAGGCAGAAGCTTTAGAAGAGGCTCTAAATGTCAATGACTTAGAAGCTGATAAAAGACCGGAAGATTTGATGTTGAGTTCCGTTGGTGGTGAGAAGGGAAAGGAACGTTCTTGATATTTTGAAGAACAACTCCAAATTAATGGCTTTGTATGCGGTATGTTTTGATCATATTGTCTTCTATATTACTGTAACTCAGTTAAGCATAATATGCTTGACTTTCTTTTGTGCAGGATACCGCATATCGTGCTTTACAGTTCTGCAAGCAATACAAGAGGAAGACAGAGTTTTGTAGGCTGCGTGAGATAATCAGGAACCATCTTGCAAATCTAAACAAATACAAAGACCAGCGGGACCGGCAAGATTTATCCACCCCTGAAAATCTACATTTCTATCTTGATACAAGATTTGAGCAGCTAAAAGTTGCTACTGAACTTGGAATCTGGCAGGTTTGTCATGTGTTTATGATATTGTATGTTACTTGAGGTGGCAATATGTGCACAGGTTGAGTTTTAAGTCGAAACTATTCTTTTATGATGCTCAAGTTATAGAAATTCAACGGAAATTGTATTATACAATGTGTATCTTTGTTGTACACATTGTAAATTTTACGTATCGTTACAACTCCCGGGGCAACGCCCGGGTAAAATTCTAGTTATATATAAATACACATTAAAATCGATTCACCGAATATCGTGCAAACTATAGTAACGGGCCTATCACCTATGCGGGCCTGGCTCATTTCAGCTTTTAAATTTTGGGTTTGGCCAAATCTGTTTTATTTTGTTTTGGGTCTGGCCAAATCTGTGTCGTGACTCATGTCCTCTTTCATTTTTTTTTTCTTTTTTAATTCACGCCTTCAAAGTTCAAACGCCTAGGTCATCGAAATCATATTTTTGCCAGATTTCATGGTGATGTTTTACACTTAATATTTTATTATTAAAATTAGTTTTATACATATTTAGTTTTCCTCTTATATCTTTTAAAAAATAACATTTTACAAAATTCCAAATATACCATATTAACGTGCTTATTATATCTACATTTCGATGTAAGTTTTTTCAAAACTGAGTCGGGTCATATTAGTATATGATTATTATTGTTAAGAGTTATACATATAGGTATTTAAACGTTATTTATCTTTTTCGTAGAAATATTTTTAAGAAAATATAAAGTCAAAATCTTTTTTTTTTTGTAAAAATTAGTTTTATACAAATTTAGTTTTTCTTGTAAATATTTTAAAATATAATATTATATAAAATTTCAAATATATCGTTATGACGTGATTATTATTATCTACATTTCGGGTCATGTTGGTATATGATTATTGTTACAAGTATATAAGGAGAATTAACATAAGAGTTATGCATATACGTATTTACATGTTATTTATTTTTTTCATATAAATATTTTTTAAACAAAATATAAAGTCAAATATTTTGTTGTAACATCAAAACAGTGACAATATATGTTCATATTATCTTTTAATCACGTTGATAGGAGGCTCGATGAACCTCAAAAGTTCAAGTATGCACAACGATCTCATATAGGGAGTGTTAAAGAGGTCAATGTCAAGTTTTACATGTTACTGCATCTAATAAACATAATATTTTCTGGGACAATGTGCGGATGACATACCTCGTTATTTTGAAACTAAAAAGACTGTACGACAAGCTATTATCAACCAAGCCCATATAAGGCAAGTACCATCAAATATGGCCTAAAAATCAATTCATTTTTATTACAATGTTTGTCTAATTACAATCCAAATTTGCACATTTTCGTCAACAATTACGGAGTGATATACAGGAAAACATCATATCTTGTACGTTGCACACACAAAAATATGTGCAACATAAAAATAGATGCATTTTGATGCATTTATCGTTTTCTTACTATTATAAGATTATAAGATATAAATAACCTTGATTAAAAAAATAACCTTGATCACTTGATGTAACCTATGACTTTTTTTTATCAGTCAAGTGGTTGTTTTATAATTATATATGTGGCCAATAATTATACAGGTTTCGTATGTTGGACTGTGGGCGCCATCAACACCAAGTTGTTTTCAATATGTTAAATCAATATTTTAAATTATTAATTATCAACTAATAATACATCGCTGTCATTCTTTAGTCGTTTTGTTCAATATTTTAACCCATTTTGATAGATAATAATTGTACAAATGTTCAATTTAAGAGAGTGAATATGCACAATAACTTACCGAATTTTCTTGCGGGATAGGCCCCTCATCTTGATGAAAAGATCCTCATCTTTATATGATGGAAACATGTTATATTCGAAAGTCGTCATTAATAATATAGTATATTGCATTTTTGGTCCTTATGTTATCATCCAATTTGTAGACGCAGTCCAAAATCACTTATCGTTGCAGCGGTGGTCCAAAAATCAGGTTTTCGTTGCACTGTCAATCCAAAAAATGATGCTCGTCTATTTTTCATCGTTAATGAGGTCATGTACCCCTCACGTGAGGGGCCATATCGTCCTTTCATTATACCTTATCTAATATTAATTAACCAATATAAATATTATATAAATATTAACCACCCCCCCCCCCCTCCTTTTTTCCTCCCCCACACACTCTCAAAAATCATCACCATCCTCAATCACATCGTCGGCCACCTCTCTCACCTCTGTGTTGTCTCTCTCTTATATCCAATATATATATATAGACACATATTTATATATATATATATATATATATATACCTATATCTATTTTTGGACCACCACTGAAATGAAAAATGCAATTTACTCTTAATTATATATATAATACATATACAAGTACTTTAATGCATACTATACAATTACATTGATATATAGTTACATAAAGTCATACATGTCACTTTTTTCAATTTAAAGGCCATGAATAATTTCATAGACAAATCACTCACTCATGATGTAAAAGTGTCACTTGGCATAATGGCCCTTGGAAAGAGACCTTAACATACAAGTGTTCTATCTAGAAATTTATGAGAGAAATTAGCTTTAGAGTTTCACCACAAAAAAATGGTCATTTGAAAAGGACCATGCAAGAGTTACTTATAGACGAAGATATACAAAATAAATATAAATATTCTTTGAATGCATCAATAAATGGCCCTTCGAAAGAGACCTTAATAATTAAACAAGTGTCATCTATAGACAAATGTGAAGAAATTACACCATGTAAATGCACGGGATGCACTTGAAAACATATCGTCAAGATAACATTTAAATGCACACACACGGGTGTAACGCCATTGCACTTACTTGTGGATGATACGAACTCTCCATGCTAGAGATCTAAGGAAATAACTGCTAACATCCTGCTACTTTAATTTTGTCTTATTAGAACACTCCGACTAATATCTTTTTTCTTTTCTTTTATCAGTTTTGTCATATCAGCATCACGTCATCACGTCAGCATTTCTAAATCACTCCTTCCAATACCACCTTTTCATTTTCGTCGTCACTTTATTTTACACACACCTACACATACACATACACATACACATACATATATATACACACATCTCCACCCTTCTTCACTCACTTTTTCTCTCACTTCTTCTTCAGTTCTACGAACAAAACAAACCAACGGGCCCAAAGAAAGAGGTGGTGCTAACGGTTCTAAAAACCGAACACCTCTTCAATTAAGTTCCAAAAACCGAACACCTCTATGATTTAATCGAAGAGGTCCATTGGCAGACCTCTTAGAGTACAAGGTATGGTAGTGTGATTCGACATGATGACATCCAACCACATCAGATTTTCAATGTGGTATCATTTCTCTCATAAGTCATAATGCGGGGTCTGATGTGGTTCTCTCAAATGGTAATGACCATGTTGAGAATGTATGTGTTTTTTTTAAAAGATATTAAATATCAATGTTATGATTTTAGATAAAATGTAACTTAGCGTGATTTTTAGTGTATGTGATTATTACCTACGCCCTTATGGTTGTATAGGGTGTCAAAAAACCCAAACTCAAATAAGCCTACCTACCCAAACCCAGCCCGAATTGGACTTTTATTCGGGTTTTTGATAACCCGAATCAGCAACCTAAACCCATAAACTTTTGCTTGAATCGGTATTTAGATGGTACAATTTGTATTCGGGTAACCTGAATAAGGCTTTTTCTAAGGGTAAGGTAGTATACTTCTTTTCTATACAAAGCATCATGTCATTATATGTATGAGCAGTTTGCAAGAAACACTACAACAAACAACAAAATGCCTAAAGAACGGAAATCTAGCACTACCTATGACCATAACGAATAAAATAAAACACAATAACAAATATCATCAGGAGAAAGGAAAATCCAACCAACGAGCTCATTAAAATCCATTAGATTTGAGCACAATTCACACATGTTTAACCAATGGATATAACCGTTATGATGTTTAGTAACTTATGAGCTATCCGACAATATGAATTATTTTCCATTTAGCCTAACATTCCAATTCGGGATACTTACCGGGCTAAAAGCGTTTTACCCAAAAAACATTCCAACTCGGTTTAAATGGGTATGTCTCAACCCGACCCGAACCTGATTAATCCAAACTTAATTCGATTTATTATTCAGACAATACTTTAATATAAGAAATTAATATTCAATATAATTATTAAAGTTGTCAAGACCTTCTTATCTAAAATGTGTTATTTTTTGAGGTGATATAGGTACCATTACTTTTGATAAATATATCATAATGTATGTACAAGTTTTACAACTGATAATACAATCTAGTAATGCATAAATGTGATACATTTATCAAAAGTAGTGGTACCTATATCACCTTCTTTTTTATTGCGGTCTTACGAAATTAGAACATCAAAAAAAGTGTTTACTTTTTTAATTTTAGAAATCATTTAATTTCTTAAACTTTATTTGATGCATACTTCTCAATAACACATCGGTAATCAATTTATCTAAATACTTTCATTTGATTAATAAACTATAGACATTTGCACAATTTGAAGCTTAAAAAATCTTGGGACTTTAGTTATTTTTTTTATTTTATGATTTAAACGCTCTCAAAGTTGCATGTGAAACTTTTAGTAATTGTTACGAAAAATACACATCCACATACAATTCGTTAACCATTGCGTACACAAAAACGCGTTTAGTTTACCTTACATCATGTATGTAATTTGCCTAATTCTCATTTCATTTCAAGTCAATTCATATAAAACAAGTACTCCGTAATTTTCCTGCGAAAAATCCCAACCGTAGCCCACACGTTATGATTCTTAATTTATTTATTTATTTTTGCCTATAACCATTTTTTAGAGGGTTGGTGATATAGTTACCATTACTTTTGACAAATTAGATGGTTGTAAACAATAGTTGATGGTTATTAATAATTTGATCATAACAATTGTTAATTAATAGTTATACGAACATCTCTACTCGTAAACTTTTATAAATGTAGTATCCGCAAAATATAGCGGAAGCAAGTTTTTTACATTGGTTGTGTCGAAACTTTTTAATGGTGGTTGTCTTTAATACTGTGAAATATAGCGCATTTTGTTAATATGGTAATTGGTAAGTTCATTAAAGATAGTTTATGTTTAAATATTTAATACTCCGTAACAAGTTATGTGTATTTTAAATATCATTAGCATAGTAATAAGATAAAATTTCTAAAACAATACGTGTCACGATCTCTCTCTGATTATCTACCAAGTCTCTCTTTCTCTTACTTTTTCACTCCCCGACCAATCACCTTGAGCTACTTGTCGGAAGTTCCTCACTCTACAAAACCCCCACTCCCACTTTTTTTTAAGAAGCTACCCAAGACAACCCGCCATGCCACATGACGTCACATGATGCGAGTTGCCCAACTTTAAGCTACTCAAGGCTACTCCATTCCTTTAGCCTAACCTTTAGCCTAAGTAGATAAGCGGGAATAGCCTCTAGTTCGTGTGTCGCATTTTGCAAGGACAATGCCAAAGGTATCAGACGTTGAGCTTGGTATGTAAATGGACAAAACGCGCTATGGCTCCACTTCACGTGGCTGGGTCCTCCAGATGCACACATGACACACCCATCGGCTCCCACCAGTCCACCACCAGCTTTCCATAAATAATGACTCCCTCCAGCACGTGTCGCTATCTTGACCACTATAGGCATTAGATAGACTTCACCATGCACTACCCATACTCATCATCACTTCCCTAGTGACAAAAAGCCTCTCACAATTTCCCCAATTCCAGGCAACTTTTGTGAATATGTTTTCGAGGAAAATCGTGACACGTATTGTTTTAGAAATTTTATCTTGTTTGGTATCTCATCTTATCTATCAACTATCATATATGAGTTTGAAAAATAATAAATGTAATTCATTTGGTTATTCTAAATATATGTTTAAAAATCTGTTACGGCCTACCGATATATGATATATAAAATTAAGAATAATTATGTATCACCATCAAAATTTTAGGCATGTATTGAAACTTACTAACTTGATCACATATCATTATTATTTATATTTATATCACTAGAAATAATACCCGCACAATGCGCGATGGATTGCGCGGTGGTTGATAGTTGAAGTTAAAAGGTGATGGTGTCTGACAATCGGCTTCGCCGATTGCCGGCTCTGAATTGTCTAACACATGTATATAAAAATTGTATTTGTTGTTTTTATAAAAATATATATAAATAAAAATTATTATGTAAATCAATATCATAAACATTAAATAATAAGTTAAAAATGGTAATGTTTAAAAAATTCAAAATTTAAGACACTATGTAAGTGCTTTATAAGGTAGTATAGATTATATTATATCCTTTATTAAAGGAAACCAATTTTAATAATAGCTATTTTATCCCAATATGAATTTTTAACATATACATTTAGTTTAGTAAAAATAAAACAAAAGATGTGTTGATGGGAGTAGTCCGCACCGCACTTTACTTGTTAGAGGTCACGGCCCTCTCCCAATGGTTTTATTTTGGTTTCATTTTTTTGGAGGGTTTTTGGCATTTACATTTTATTCCCTCATTTTTGTTTTTGGTTTTCCTTATTTTTTGGAATTTGAAAATAACATTTTGTTCCCTCTATTTTTTTTCTTCTATATTTTTAAATTATCTTTTTTAAACATTCTTTTTTATACATTTGGCTGCATTTTTTTGTTTTACTTTAATTTTTGACTTTTTATGTCAATATTTTTTTCCACTTTGATTTTATTTTTGGGCTTTTTTTTTGTAACATTTTGTTTTTTTTATATTCTTTTTTGTAATTTTTGGTTTTTTTTACATTTTTTTCTTTATAACATTTTTGATTTTTTTATACTTTTGATTTTAACTATTCCTTTTTTTGTAACAGTTTGTTTTACATATATCTTTTTTTGGATGATATTGCTCTTAAAAACGAAAACGAACACGCGACAACTTGATTTTTTTTTAACATTTGTTTAATTTTGAACCAAATGAATACTACATATTTTCTTGAAAAAGTTTGTGTTTTATTTAGCCTCGGACCCATTAATGCATACGTTTTCTAAAACCAATATCGCCCATGGATTGCGCGAACCACTAGTTATCATTATTTGAACTATGAATATCTAGATATTATCATATTTTAACTTATATTGTCACGTTGCTTCATTATTGAGACCAATGAAAACAAAACACAAACGGTTGTAATGACAATGAGGGTGGAACTAGAAACTAGAAAGTATAACGAGTGAGTTAATAAATAAAATTATTAAAATTTATGAATAAATTGAGATATTTAAATATAAATTTAAATGAAATTTATGCTAAATATATAAGAAAAAGTTGTTCAGTGGGTTCAACTGTACCCTCTCAAGTATATGTATCACTCGTCGAAATGAATAATACACGTGTGAATGAATTAATTAACGTTTTTACAAATGTAAAAAATTAATGAGAGAAATAATAAAATAGACAAAGGTTGTGTATTTTGACTAAATTTTGGTGCAATGTGTATCAATCAAATTAATGGTCGTATGTTTCATATTCATAGAATTAGACATGTTGTGATATTGTATATTCGACTACGACAAGAAAACAAAGTTAAAGATAAAAATAGGTTCAAATCAGAGTATTTGTTAACTAAACAAATTAATGTTCGAGAATATGAACGAAACCACTTTTGATAGAGGACAATGATGATATACGATAGTAGGAAATAATTTTCACTGACAATATAAGTAGTATTTCACATGTCACGTCCATTGTTTTCATATGCTTAGGCCTTCCGTAGTAAGGAAAATTAGAACACCCTATTCTTCTAGCCACATCAGCACCACATCAGCTTTTCTCTCTTCTAGAACACCCCCAAGAACACCCCCTCGTACTAAGCCATATTCTTCACCCAATCCTAAAATATTTTATTATTATACCCACACACACATATATATATACCCCACAAATAACAAAAAATAAAAAAATTAAACGGAC
>JAOEHQ010047456.1:0-10824 GCA_025447715.1 Asclepias incarnata | reverse complement strand
TTGACCGAGTTTTGACCCGATTCCAGCCAACTCAACTCGTTGACCCACCGAGTCCGAGTCCGGGAACTCGGCCGAGTCGGCCGAGTTTTACAACACTGCAAATTAGTAGTTAAACAACAAAAACCAAAAACTAGAAATTAAATTGAAATTTTTTTTTGGGTATGATTTAACTCATGTTTATAACTTTTTGTAACATGAATACTAATGTAATTTTTATTTTATAAATGAAAGGAAAACAAAAAAATATATATTTGAAGGTGAGGTCCAATCTGAAGGTAATGGGTTAAATTGTCTGGGAGCGATTGGTTTGACAAGAGAGAAGGGTGGGGGGACATGGTTTCATGTGCACAAAGAGATGGAAGGGAAAGAAAGGCAAGCCGGTAGGTGAGCTTCGAATTTTGCTCACAAATTCTCAAATCATTCAACAAAACCCTTGTATCAATCAAAATCCACTCTTAAAGTTCATCCCTAAACTTTTAAATCTCAAAACAGAATTAAAACTATCCAAATTAGCTCAAGAACTTATCAATTACTCGACTTTCCGTTGTGGGATCGATCAACTTTTGTTGTTTTGATTTGATATCAAATGTTTTCTATTAAATTATCAGTGAGAGAGAATAGAGATATAGAAGTGTATGTGTATAAAATGTCAAAAAGGTTTACATAGGTTATGGGCAAACTTACAAACGAATAAGATGGAGGACATTTATACTAATTATACAAAGTTATACTTAGTCTCCTTAGACTATCATTACATCATTATTTTTAGTTTTGATAAAAGGAATAAGAAGAAAGGAGAAAGAGATGAGGGATGATAGAGGGAGAAGCGAAGATAGTGTGTCTTATTTGTTTTTTTGTTTTTTTTTGTGTTTTTAGTTAGTCTGATTTTGGGTTAAAAAAGGAAATTTTTTGATTATTTGTTAAAGTAATATTAATTGTATTTTATTATTGGTTAAATTAGTTTAGGTTTTTTAAATTTATTTACTTTTTATTTATGTTTTTAAATTAATGTGTTTTTTATTCATGTTCTTCAGATTAATTTCTTTTACTTATGTATTTTTAATCAATGTACATTTTTTATTTCTTATCTATATTAATGTTCTATTTTATGAAAGTAAATGTGTTTTATTTTAAAAAATTAAATGAAAAATAGGTAGATCCTAAAGATGTTGAAAAAAAGATATGTAATGAGTGGATGAAATACAAAGTTGGGAAAAATATGAAAGAAATGTGTAATAAGTGGATGAAATACAAAGTTGGGAAAAAAAAATTGAAAAAGAGGAAAGTGATGCAAATGTGCATAGAAAAAGTAATAATAAGGGAAAAGTGGAAAACCAAAAAGGTGTCGTACATTTACGAACTTGGTGATGGCATATATACACGTACACTAAACAAGACCAAAAGGTCAAAGTAAGTGGTGATGACATATCTAGAACTCTAGAAGATCATTTTTCCCATACCTAACTTTGTTACATTGAGGCTTACTTTAAATATTAAGTCAAATCTACGAGTGCAAATGAAACCAGATCAACTGGCAGATGTATCTGGGGTTTTACCTATAGATTATGGGTTCAAATCTTAGGGTTGATATGCTTGTGGGATTGTTTCTTAGATAGCCACTCTGCGGTAACGCATGTCCGGTTAAGACAGTGTAGTCTACCCTAAATGGAACTCACCCTTATATGGTAAGTTGGATATGATCCAAAACATGTCATCTAGAAAAAAAGAGTCAAACCTAAGTGTGATATTCATGGTAGGCATATTATAGCTCACAATTGTTTCCTTATAGAATATCTATGCGGTAAACATTCTTTGCTGGCGGTAACACCGCTGCCAACACTCCAAAACACGGCGTGACAAGGAAATGCGGTAATGTTTGTCGTGGTTTGCTTTGTGCGGTTTGAAGAAGAGAGCCGTTGGAGGGCCCACTCCCCCCTTCAACAATTTTTATATATACCTATTTCTAACAATTCCAACTACAATTATCCTACATTCAACAAAAATACTCATTTTAATTTGTAATACCAACAAAAATACTCACCTTCAACTACAATGGTTTTTCTCATCTTCGAACAATAGGCCACAAATGCCACTCTTCGAAGTTAAGAACTCGATGCCGTTAGATATGTTAGACAACAGTCGGTTCCAAAACGACCTATGGGAAGTGATAAAGAAGTTACAGGCAAAGAAGGATGGATGCAACCAGAAAATAAAAGAAATACGAGCGCCGGGACGGAAGAATACCAACCTTGAAAAACTTTATGTTACATATCTGCAAGAGAAGGTCGAAAAGGTGGATAAAGCAATTGGCGAAATTTATGATGTCCATTTCACGTTGCGAGAGGCGATTTCGCACGCTGAAATGTGGCAACAAAATATCGGTGAAGACGAGACAGTCGACGGTGTGAAGTGCCCACCAACCAAAAAAAAAAAACGGTCGATGGTGTGAAGCTTATATTTTAGGAATTGTCTGTTTTTTTTTATTTTAGGATTTATAGCTTTTATTTTTAGGATTTGTATGTTTTTTTTTTTAGGATTTGTAGCTTCTTTTTTTTTTTTTTTAGGATTTGTATGTTTTTCATGTTTTTAGGATTTGTAGATTTTATTTTTAGGATTTGTATGTTTTTAATGTTAATGGAATTTTAGTTTTTAAAAAAAAAAAAAAAATTATAGTGAGGTATAACTTATAAGTGAGAGATGAGTTGCCAACAAAATAATGGAATGTGGTACGAAAAATGTAAAGACGTAAAGCTGAGGTGGCATAAAGGGATTGGTTAGGAGTAAGGTATGAGAAATTTAGCAAAACATGGGTTGCGATCACTCTAAGGGCCCAACAAGAGCCTGAAAATACGTACAACGAAATAAAACAATTACAATAAAGTAGAAACATCAAACTCAATCTAATCATCCCATGTAAGGGATGCAAAACGGGCTCTATGTTTGAGCCAGAAGAAAGTATCATCTTTCACCAATTCCACAACCTTGTACACGGGCATCGCCTTGTTTTCAAACGTTTTTTTATTCCTTACAAGCCAAATTCTCCAAACATTAGTTAAGACCACAAGATTGACTAATTTCTTCCAACTTTTTGACCCCACACCAGGCTGCGCGAGTTAGTAGGCACGTGGCAAAAATATGGGGACAAGATTCAGCTCCTATCCCGCACCTGCAACAGGTATTAGAATATTAGATGGTAGGCTAACTTCTCTTTTAATCAAGTTTTCCTTGGATGCGACTCTATCCATGCTAGCCCGCCACACAAGACAGTTAACTTTTGGTGGGACCCATGAATTCCAATAGTGAGACCAACTTGAAGAACATTTGTATAGTTATAACATAAGAGTGTTTCATTATATTGTTAATGAAGAATGATGTTGTAGATCATATCTTGACAAGGTTTCACAAGCACACAACAAGAACTATGTGTCATTTCGATTTTTTTTAGATCAGGGTATCCAAACTTTAACAAATTGTGTTAAAAAGAAAAAAAAAAAAACAAAACAAAACCAACAACAAACTTTAGGTTCGGTTTTAGCCAAAAACTGAACAAAACCAAACTATACACACCCATAGCTTTTGTGTTACATGTTTTTCACATCTAGACTAGCATCACAAGGGAATAGTCCATAATAGTAAACATTAAGTTGTACGTTCCTTTCACAAACTATTGTTATTTTAAGAGATAAGAGCATGAAAATGTAATAAATTTGTCACGTTTTATTATCGAATGTATCAACTTCTAAAAACTCTATTGTATGTATGAAATTCTCAAATTTTGTTAATTTATGTATGTATTCAATTGACGCGGTGTGGGTTATGATAACCTGACGGGATATCGTGACAACGTATATTGTTGTCACGTTTGTGAAAATTTTTGTTCCCTAATCAAGAGGTAATTGATAGATACAATAGCTACGAATTAAAAAATTACTACGTATTATACAGATCTAAAAAGTTGAATACATACAATAACAAATCATAATAAATTTATCATATTTTTATATACTTATCCCTCATTTTAATATGATGTCATGAAACACTTGCAAGGAATAAAAGAGTGCCACTAGAAAGATACATAAGATTCAACTTTGCAAGTTCCTTTTTGGCCTTTTGTTTATTTATGTGGAGATAAGTAATCCCACTATCATGATAGGTGTTGCTCGTTTGCCTTGCCTCTTGTAAAGCATCACCCCAACTAGTATTTTATTTGCTTATTTCTCTTTATCAATTTATTCATTCATTTTCTATTATACTTTTCTTCTTTCTATGAGCCAAGTTGTCTTAGATGGACTGATCACTCAAGTCGGCGTGAACGCTTTTTTTTTTTAATTTTTATTTTATTATTATTATTTTTTTAACAACAAATTGACATGAGATAAAATCATTTATACTCCTTCTAAACCTCAAATAGCTCTTATACACTACCTGTGTTCGGTATAAAAAATTTTTTTCTTAAGGTTTGGTTTTCGTTTTGGGTTTTTTTTTTTTTTTTTAAACGACAATTTAGGATCGCTGATTAGATTTTACAAAGTAATGACACATTTATTTACTTCCTCCAATGTCACCTATCTCTCCACACGGATTGCTTGTAAAAGTTTGTTAATATTTGTAACTGTTCATCCATGATAACCTAACCGTCCCCATTATATAAAAGAAAGATAGTGACGATATGTTTTGTTATATTGTTGTTGATTATAAATATCATTTAAATGAGCAAATGAGATTCAAAAGCTCGAAAATGTAATGGAAATCAACTGGCATAAAAATTGATGGATTATTATTATCACAATACAATATATGGTGCATGTCCAATTACTTTTTTTTTTTGGCTTTTGGTTTTCTCTTATTATTTATAGCCGCCCCTTGCACTTAAATTCATTATCTCAAAGATGTTACAGCTAAAAACTAAATAATCAAAAATCATCGACTTTCGTAACAAAACTCGGAGGCAAATACAAGAAATTATAACATGGCAGGAAAAAGAAAAATTTAGCTTAAAAACTTGAGGGCATAAGGAACCAAAAACATGATAATATACATAAACATGATATATCTACACTAAAAGTTTTTGGGACGTCAAGGGTCATTGCCCCCTTCCTTATACTGGATCTACCCGTGCCAAAAGTAATACACAAGACTGATTATAATCCAACCCTAATGCCCGCATGCATATATGAATTTTGATTAAAATGTCTAACAACTAACTACAACTTTTAACATACTAGTATACTAACTGTTGTATGGCATGTGTATACTAACGAATGGGTAAAAGCTTGGGAGACTAATGGAAGGGATTACTTTGGGCTCTGGGTTTGACAAATGGAAGTGGCTGGGTGATAACTCGGCTAAATTTTCGGTTATAAGTGTTAAGAATTTCCTCAGAAGCGCCACTCATTATAGTAATAGGTTTGTTTTTAAGTGGTTGAAGTGGGTGTCAAAAAAGTGCAATATATTTATGTGGAGAGCTGCTCAGAATCGTATCCCTACCTTGTTGGCTCTTTAGTGCTCGCAACTGTGTTTTTGGTTCAATTTCATGTATGTTGTGCGAGTCATGGGAGGAGTCTGTTGATCATCTTTTGTGCGGTTGCATTTTTCTACTAATGTATGGTATAGAGTCGGTGTGTGGTGCAAGGTCGATCCCTACCTTTTTTTCCTCTGTTATTGAACTTACTGATCTGTACAAGAATTTGGGGATGGGGCGAATGGCAAGAAAGACATTTAAAGGGATAATCTTTGTTACATGTTGGTGTCTTTGGAAGGCGAGGAATGAGATGAGGTTGACAATGTGAAGATTAGTAACGAGAAGGTCTTTCTTGATGCCAAGGCAATTGAATTTTTGTGGTATAAAAGTAAATTAAAAAAGAATTTTATTAGTTGGGAAGATTGGAATAACTTCAATATAATGTAATGTAAATGGTAGTTTTGGTCACTGCCTTCTTCAATGTCAGTTGGCTATTGTGAATAAAAGTTACCTTTTAAATAAATAAATAAAAGTTAACTTGAGCTTATATTAAATTTAATAAATTGTATATATTTTTTAGATATATGTGTTCAATTTTAGGTAAATTATTGTAGAGATTTTTTAATTTGAAAAAAATAACTTTTAAGTAAATTAACGCAACTTGAGTAGTAAGTTCCAAAAACTACCATACTCGAACTTGACCCAAACGAACCTGAACTCAAATAGCTCGTCAAAATTTTGACTCGTTTATACCCTACTTGAACCAAAGAGTAATCACTTGCTTTACTCTAGTATGAACATCCAACTTCAATCAAATTACCTAGCATAATAACAAGTGAAGTATTAATATTGTCTCCATCAAAATTTTGAATCAATCATGTGTCTCATGATTGTAGCCTAATAGTAAGGGACATTCAAAATAAAAACGAAGATTATGAGTTCTAATCTTATCCCATGTCTCTTTAGCCATATTATTATGTGATTTACCTTCTTTCATGTTGGGTATGTGAGGAACCGATAATGAGTCATTTATCTACCGAATCAAACAATATACCGGTATTAGTTTCTACGATAAAGGTTATAAAATTAATATATCAGTTAAAATCATTGCAATTTTAATTAATTTTTTACATTCAAATCTTGCAATTTTAGTCAAGAACACCAAGGATAGCATGAACTTTCAAATGTCTGAACCATAGAAATATTTTCCCATAAATGAAACATAACATGGTCATTGGGGGTGGCACTCATGTTTAGTTCGGGTTGATGGGTTGTAGGTTGAAGTGTTGACATGTTCATATACCTTAACCCATTTAATAACTATGTCGAAAAGTTGAATTGAAACCCGGCCCACTTAATAAACAGGTTAGTTGTGTAAATCCGTTAAACCTATGTTAAATCATAACCCACATGATAAAAACTTATAAGTTGATAATTTAGATATTTTGGTTCCACATAATAAATGATATGACCCAATTATAACAAAAAAAATTATTTGAAACTAAACATTTGAATTTAGTATTTAATTTTTCTATGTGTATTTTTTAACGGGTTGACGGGTTATAAACAGGTTATAAAGATCAATTCAAACTCAACCCATATACTAAATGTGTTAGTTGTGTCGACCCAATTATAACCCAAATCCAACTCATATATTAAACGTTTTACTTATGTCGACCCAAATATGACCCAAATCTTGCAAGCAGTGTCACGTGTCGTGTGCGAAATTACCACCCCCACTTGTCATCATTTCGGTATATGATATTGGCTGTAACCAAAATCATAAATATACCTTCTCAACTATCAACTTTGATTGTTATTCAATCAAAATATCTATGATAATTTATTAATCAATTACATTACAAGATAAACCCTTTGAGTAGCTGTAAAGTTCATATCAAATGAGAATATAGACCAATAAGCTAACCACAATTCTACTATAATTTAAAAGTGGAAATATATATATTTTTAAAATGTTACAATATTCAGCAAGAGAAAGAAAAAAAAAACACATAAAGCAAGATTCTTGGTTACTACAGATCTATTGAAAAAGTTGATGTTTATCAAATTAGGAATAAAAATCTTTTACCCCCATGCTTTGTCTACTTCTAGTAGCATTTTAATGACTATTTGCTTTATGCCCAGATCGTTTTAATCACCCTTTAATTAGGTTCCACATTTTGATTTTCTTTTTTTTTTTAACGGGCGTGTTTCGAATCATCTCTAACTCACCATATAAGAGTGAGATCACTTAGTGTAGACTACATTGTCTTAACCGGACATGCGCTACAGCAGAATGAATTCCCAGGAAAACCCCCACAAAACGCGTCAGCCAAAACTCGAACCCGCGTCTGAGAGAAAAATCTCAGGACTCAATCATCTAGGCTGGAATCATTGTCCCACATTTTGATTTCCTATTACAAATTCCATAAGTGATAGCACATTCAGAAATCATTTCTAGCACTCTTAGCAAACCCAAGAAATTTGCAACAACAGGGTATTGAATGTTGCCCGAGATTGGATACAGTTGTTATTGTTGATGGTATTGGATGTTGCAATATACAACATCATGTTCGATATATAGACATAATTTTGCAACATAGCACAAAAGTATGATGATCAAGAAACAAAATAAGAACGACTGTTGTTAACGCAGTTGAGTGTTCACCATGACCAAAAATCGGGGTTTATAGGACGCTAAATACCATCCTAATCTTTTTTTCTTAATAGCCAATATCGTCCGAATTAGTATGCTAGTTTTTGGTACCTTTTATCGACCAATAATACGCGGGATAATATATAATCAACTAATAACATGTTAGTGTTTCAATATAGCATATAACATAGTTATAAATAATACATATTAAATAATGATGTCAAAATCTGTTGTATTATTGGTCCATTAGAACAATGAGCTATTTTTATCATACCGTGAAACACGGGTATGAAAATCTTTGTTAAATATAAATCAATATAGAAAAACAACATTCTGATATCACAAATTAAAAACGTATTCCTAGAAATAAAGATATCTACCGAATACAACATTTATCAAACACTACTTAGCGTTCAAGGATTGAGATGGCGAGCTCTTTCTAAACCTCTTAATTTATGGGTAAGAGTTATTGAGGCTATTCATGGCGATAGTTGTTTTACTAACCTTCTGCAAAAAACAAAGGTTTGTGGTCAAGAATTGTTGATGTTGTGAAGGTAATTCATGCTAAGTCCCCTATTTGTCAAAATACAATTAGCCGAAAGATTAAGAATGGTAGACAAACCAATTTTTGGACAGAAGTATGGTGTGGAAATGAGGCGTTGGCTACTAGATTCCTAAGACTCGCTGCTATTGACCTAGATAAATACTGTACCGTTAATGAGCAACGAGATTCTAATGGTTGGAGATGGAATTGGCGAAGGACACTGAGAACAAGTCAGGAACATGATCAATTGCAACAATTACTCAGCATTTTACCGAATGATGTGTTAACCAAAGATAATGATAAGTGGGTGTGGAATCTTAACGGTAAATCCGACTTCTCTATTACTCAGATTCGGAATTGCATAGATCATCATTGCCTCCCCCATCGACACCAATGTTAAAACCAAGTGGAATACTCTTGTTCCCAAGAAAATTAATTTATTCATGTGGAGGATGAGACGGAATTGTATTCCAACTAGTATCAACTTATTTGCCCGTGGAATTGATATGAATACTTTTCGGTGTATGCAATGCCAACATGGGGTGGAAAACATCAATCACATTTTTAATCAATGTAAGGTCTCCCTTGATACCAGAAAACTTCTCTGCAACTGGACTCGGTTGTCCTTTCCAAACACAGTTCCTGAAGACACCCTTAATTGGTGCGACAATCTTGGGTTATCGGTAAGAAATCGACAAAGACTAGAGGCTATTTTGTTTGCTTCGTGGTGGTACACTTAGAAAGCCAGAAACAACATTCTCCACAACAACCGAAAGTAGCATGGATATCTTCAACACCATTGTCTCTATTACCTATTTGTGGATTCACAATCGTGACAGGAAAGACTCCACGACATGGGAAGACTGGATTGAGACCCCGTTTCAGCATGGTTAGTGAGTTGTTGTCTTTGCTGGGAGCATTCCTTCGTTTTGTTTTTTTTCTTCTTAGATGCTCTTGTATTGTAGTTTGTCCTAGGAACTTGTTTGGAACTGCATCAAAAACATTTTGAAGTAAAAAACCGATGGATTGACCTTCCATGATGGAGTTTTTTCTTGTGTCTTAGGCAACTGTAATTGACACAAGTTTTTTCAACCATTTTGCAGTTTTAACAGTTAAAGTTCCAAGATGGATCTGGATTGTGCTATTCGTGTATTCTAGATTGTATTTCTTGTACTTTGAACCTCTAGCATCTTGTTAGACGGCTCTTTTTGATTTATTATATTTCTGTCGTTCAAATATATATATATATAGCGTTCAAGTAACTTTCAAAACCATAATATATTCACATTGAATACATAAAACAGAGGATAGATTGATGAAAAATAAACCCAATAGAAATTTATTAAATAAAAAATTACATTTTTCAGTTAAAATTTTATTATATGTTTCAAATATAACCAACCTGGTTTGAATATTTATTATAGAAAACTTAATGATGCATAGGAGTATAAAAAACTTTTAAAATATAGTAAAGAATATAAAAGTATACACTTATAACAAAAATAAAATAAATAAGATAAAAAAAAAAAGAAATAATAATTAATACAATAGTTATAAGGGAAGGACAAATATAAAAAGGTATCCAACTTTGTTGATTTTTAAATTTTAGGTATCCTTCTTTTTTAATCAATAAAGGGTATCCAACTTTCAAAAAAGTAAAAATAAAACCTTTTTCAACATTTTTAACCATTTTTTCCGTTAAGTTTTCGTACATGGAGGAATCACCGCTCTCTTTTTCAACCACCGACACAACATGACTAAATAAATCGTCACATATTTCAAGCAGTTAAAAAAAGGAACAAATTTCAAGCTATCTAGCAAGTTATTTGCTCAAAATTTCTCCGAAATTTGATTATTAATTTTTTTTTTTTTGGAAATTCAATTTAGAGGGCTGCTAAAAAATTATTTTGGCTGAAAGTAAGATTCCTTTGATATAAAGGTTGGGTAAATATTATCCGTATACGTAATTTATCACTTTTAAAGCCATGTATGAAAACTTAATGGAAATCGCGGGTTAAAATTGTTGAGTCCTAATGTATTGTATAGATTTGGTGATGACAATCTGATAGGAAACACTTAGTAAATCTTTGGTTTCTGTAACCGATCTGTAACAGACTAGCCTATCTGAATCTGTATCAGATTGGCTTGTCTGATCTGTAACAG